>CM046833.1:5321625-5530250 GCA_025618425.1 Heliocidaris tuberculata
TTCTCATTTCGTAACTGATTTTGATGGAATTTTAAAAAAAATCTTCTTTCTATCCTATAGCTCTTTTTCCCCCCAGGGTTTCATTCTCCTTTAATTTTTTTTTTGAAAATCAAGATCCCTAATGACATGGGAATTTTAGTGGCAATCTTGTCACATATGTATGCTATTTTAAATGGAGAATTCTTCCATTTGTTTTGTACCCAATTTATAGGAATTTCCTCCAATCTGTTATGATGGAGCAGACACTTTTTTGCTTGAGCACATAGCATAGTTTAATATTCTTTCACTAGAATTATAAGAAATTTATCCATACAATAGGACATATACAGTACTGTATGATTATAGTTACTTGTAGTGTAGTAACATCATGGGTGATTTCAAAGAAATTACATACCGGGCCTGAGTTGAGACGGTTCCCCGCCTGTCACGCTAAAACCCGGGTATGCATTTCCAATTTCGGGTATTTCCAAACTAATTTTTATGCTAATATATTGCAATTTAGAACTTCAAACATACAAGTAATTATTTTTGCTGCAGAAATAAATGGCAATCATTACAGACCACGATAGGTCTTTTTCATGACTGTAAAAACATTAGAGGAAGATTCAAGTTTTGTGGTACCGAGCGTGTCCACAAACAAAGTCAGAATGTGAGTCATCGATAACTGAGCAGTTACACTACCACCACATACATGCACAACACCTACATGCCAAGCAGACTGTTCAGTTACCAAGTGAAATGTATTCACTCTATAAAAATCATCAAGAATAAAATATGCTCTACCCAAAATACATGTAGATATGAGGAAGGAAAAAAAAAAAATTCAGAAGAAGATGGATGTGCATTTTGATCGTTCTAAAAATGCATGTATCGAAAGTGGGAAGTCGTTTTTTTTTGCATGCTCAATGCACGAAAATACAGCCCTAGACTGTAATGCACACAGAGTCGAATATTAAATGACGTCCATAATCCATAATATCTCAACAAAATAATTTGAGGATTACGAGTTCACTTTATATCAATATTAGTCACACATATTCGACATTGTTCTGAGCGCAATACCGCAGATGGCAGCAGATACATGTACAGGAAAAAATGTGGGCACCAGCCATCACATGATACATGTACGTAAGGCCCATAGTCTAACTGCTGAGTTATCAATGGCTCACATTCTGACTTCCATTTCTGAGCTGAACATGCACAGTCCCAGGAAGCTTGATTTTCTCTTTCAGCCCTCAATTTTAGAGCACAAAAAGACCTTTGGCTGTACTTCTAAATGTTTAATTTTTATTCTGAAGTGTTATTTATCCATGGAAAAGCATTGTTTATTTTATTTGAAATCAGTAGCTGTCCTCTACGTTGCATTATTAGTTTAGCATTTTAACCTTGACTCTTGTCACTGAATACACTAAATTTTCTGTTGTCGGTGAATTTCTGATCGTGTACATGGTACCCGCCCAAAATTTTCGAGTCAAACCCGGGTTTTGAAAAACCTGTGATGACTCAGGCCTTTTACAGGTCTCTTCCCCAAACTCTTGCTTCTCCCATCTTTACCCATCTCTGTTCGGTACCTTTAACATTTTTATGGTGAGGTATTTTTTGAAAATGATACTGAATTGAAATGAATTGTCGTGTTAAAATGAATATGAATTTATGTCTCTCTTTTTCAGCTATGCCTTGACGGAATGGTGGCTGCTTACATCGCCCCCACACCAAGAAAGGAATGGATGGGTTATGTCCGCAACGCTCGTTTCACTAGCGAGTGCAACCTTGAGGCGGGTCAGGTCTATGGACGGATTCACTTCACGGTGATCAGAAGGATCGAGCCGGGTTCTGAACTGAGAGTTTTCTATAGTGATGTTTACAGAGAGAACTGTGGCTTCATGTATGACTTGACTGCCTTGAATTATCATAAAGGTACAGTAATGAGCCATACATCAGTCCAGATAAACAATTAGTGCATCACCCAATCTGTAATTACTTCACACTGTTTATTGAAATTGATAGAAATAAGCATCCATGTTCATGGAGAGAACTGTGGGTCATTCCACAGGGTTGGGGCAAGTTTTGTGACATACCAGAAGTGAGGAACTACATGTATATCTCCTATCAACCATAACAATGTTTGCTGAAATTGAGTTCAGCCTCAAAGCAAAGCCAGTTGTGTTGAGAAGTACTCTAGCTCCATGGTGAATCAATATGGCAGACCAAACTTATATGTAATGTTATATACATGTAAATGTGATGTCCATGTAACAGTGGATAAGAAAAGAAATGCATTTTAAAGCAAAGCTTTGAAAGAGTACCAATTGAAACAGGAATGATTCTAACTGGGCACTGCATATTCATTGCATAGAAATCTTCAACAGATGATTTCATCTTCCATGTGTAATGTAATACTGTATAAGTGGTTATTTTCGCGGTGGTTTATTTTCGCGATTTTCGCGAGTCGGTCCTCGCGAAAATTTCCACTTCAATATATGGCTGTTTATAGTAACAAAAACATCACAAAAATCGCGAAATTAAACCCTCGCGAATTTCCCTACCTAGTCCAAAATCGCGAAAATATCTGTACGCGAAAAAAACAGCTTATACAGTATCTCATATCAGCGTTACATGGACATCGTGGGATGACCCAGAAACAAAAAATATGTCAAGGTGAGCCTGATCGGTTAGTCGCAAACGGGCATTGGACAAATTTTGAAAGTATGAATGCCTGTAGAAAATAAGTATTTAATTGAAGAGAGCTCTCTTATGTTTCATTGTGAAGGGCATACATGTAACTGAGGGAGTTGAAATTTGATAGAATTTGGTTGCCATGGTCATCTACTAAAATTATAATCCATAAAATATTCAACGTCACGGACGGACAAAATGCCTACTCTTAACCGATCAGGCTCATGTGTCTCTGGTCTTCATAGAAGTTCTCAGTTCCATACTTTAGATTAATAGTGCAGTTATCTCGTTTATATTTATTTCTGTTTAACCGCTGTTAGAAACCGGGCATTATCGTCTAACTGAGAATCTAGATCTAGAACTACTACAAAAGTTTGAACATGTGGTACAGAAGTTAACATGTTGCAACCCTGTGACGAAAATGTGCTTAAATGACACGTTTCACCGATGCAGTCTTGTAGTACTATCCAAAAAATAAAGTCTAAAACAAGTTCCAATCAGTAAAAAAAATGTAATTATGCAAATAAAAACTATTCTAGAAGGCGATGAAAAAACGAGAGTTTAGTCACAGAAATGCGATCGCAATCGCAAGACTATGACTGTAACTGCAGGACCATTTAGAAAAGATCATGAAAACCAAAATATTGGAGGTACAGGTAAAAACATACTGTACTTTTCAAATGTAAAAAGCATTTTTGTGATCGGTGGTGAATCCACAAGGGGAGGGGCGGGGGGCATGGGGCACGTGCCCTGGACGGCACTTGAACTTTGAAGGGGGCACAGAAAACGCAAAATAGAGAAAGAAAGGGGAGAAAAGGAATAAAAGTTATGATCCATAAAGATGGCGCCCCCAATCCGCAGAATTACCTGTATGTAATTAGATGTAGAGTTTTTGAGATGTAATTACCGTAGATGTAGAGTTTTTTAGGTTTTAAAATGTGAAAATTTTCTGAAGCTTGTTCGCTTTGCTCCCTCGCAGATGTTACTTCAAAATCTTGTTATTTTTGTTGGGGGAGGGTCCGAGGGGAGCATTTTCGTTGTTTGCTCTGGGCACCATAAATCCTAGATACGCCACTGTTAGTGTAGGGTACTACTGGGAGATTGCATCAGTGCAAAATGTGTAATTTAAACACATTTTCTTCATCTATGTTACCTTAAGTCCCACATGTTCAAAATTTTGTTGGTTCATCTTGTTTACAGAAAAATGAAAATAAACGTTTTTGGCCACTCTCAGTCGGTTTTCGGACAGTTAAATGTTTCATTACAGCACTACTTTAGATGGCCTCCTTTACCAGTGCAATGCAGTTTAGAGTCAAGTTAGCTGTATTTGTTTTTAGAGGTCCACGTTTGATACTAACTCATGGCAAGTACTGATTTGAGTTTTGTCCATTTTTATTTGCATACAGACACCGACAGCTTTTCCTGCACCATGTGTAATGTGAAGATTGACAACTCTAAAAGCATGGTGAGACATTACAAGGTCACACACCCTGATGATGGCCTGCAGGAAGAGAAGTCATTGCCTGTGAAAGTTGCTGAGAGACTGAAGCTGCTGAATGCCCAGTGCAAGCTACCCCTGCAGTCTGGAGAAGACGAGGAAGATGAGGAAGAAGAGGGAGAAACTCCAGAGGACAGCACTGAAGCAACAGAAAAGAACAATGATGGACCACGTCCTACCCCACCAGCTCAGAAGGAACTTTTGAGGAAGAATGTCCCGGGTGCCCAAAGTAACCAGAGTGTAAAGAGGAAAATGGTGGATGAAGGTGATTCTCAACGGTTCATTTGCCCAACCTGCGGCAAGAACTTCCCTACTCATGGTCGTTTGATGATGCATGAGTCCTTTCATGATGCAGACAATGAAGCCGACAATGGTATGGATGATGATGATTTTGATGACAATGGTGCTGATTACAGTGATGATGAAGGTGGACTTCGTTGTCCTATCTGTGGTTTCACTTTTGATGATTTGGACAAGTTTGCTGTTCACAAAAAGAAACATAAGACTCATCGCTTCATGTGCAAGCAGTGTGGGAATCTGTACACCCGCAAGACTTATATGTATCGCCATCAGAGGGAAATTCATGGAGCAGTGCACATACGCCCCAGGCGCAGCGTAAATGCATTCTTGCAGAGCTATACATCAGCCAAAGCTCCTCAAGAAAGGTCCATCAATTCTGTACAGTTAGGCAGAGGCAAAGGGTCTGCCACAAAGAATGCAGCAAATCGTTGCAACATCTGCAACTATGTAGCCAGATCGCCTGTCTATCTAAGAGAGCACACGGCGCAGCACCGAGACAAGCCTTATGGGTGTGAGAAATGTGGATGCGTGTATGCAGGAAGGAGTCACTTGTATAAACATTTACGTCTGAAGCATGGTGCCTCAAAGGAACGGTTCCTTACGCCCAAGAGGAGGGAGAGTATTCTAAAGTACCTTGAAGAACAGACTGTCCAAGGTGTCAGATGTAAGGAATGTGGATTTACCTGTCGCGACGAGCGATCTTTGGAAGAGCACAGACGAACCCACTGGAACACAAGGAGGGCTGGTAATCACCTGGCTTTACAAAATAGTGTATCCTGTGAAATATGTGGTTTTAAGACAACATATGAAGAGCTCCTCACTGAACATATGAAGAAGCATGTCACTTTACCGTACGGATGCAAGAAGTGTGGGAAAACTTACATGACTAAGAAGTCGCTGGTCCGACATAATCATGAGAAGCACGAGGATCAGTACTGGGATAATAGTCGTATAGATCAGAGTATAAGGCGAAGAGCAACCTCAGTGCGTGGAAGACACAAAGATGCGTGCCCTCGCTGTGCCTTTTACACTCCTCACAAGGCCGTCCTTCAGAAACACATATCCAGGCATCGTAAATTTCCACATGGATGCATAGAGTGTGGCCATGTGTATACACGCAAGGACACATTACGTAGACACCAACGACTAAAGCACCTGCATCTTCTCACCGGAAAGGCAGAGGAGTCAAACAAGGATGAAATCTCAGGGCTTCTCCAGAGTGTGACTGTGCCTGAGAATCTTCAAGTCCAGGGAAACAGCTGTCCAAGATGTGGGTTCGAGACACCAGACAAGAACTTCCTGACAGACCATGTCATCCTTCACCTGACCCACCCTCATGGCTGCAATGTGTGTGGCAATGTGTACACCAAGAGCAAGTTCATGATCAGGCACATGCGAGAGAAGCACCCTGAGGCTTTTGGAGGCGATGGTGATGTTGCAGCCAAAGAAGGTGACCTAGTTAGTGCCTCAGACATGGGAGAGGGGGGAAACGAAAGCGGAGATGATGTTGAGGATTATGGGTCAGGATCAGGAGAAGATGAGGATAATGATTATTATGGTGGAGATGATGGAATAGACAGAGAGGAAGAGGCTGAAATGGATGGAGGAGAAGAATATTCTGATAAAGATGACAGCGATGGTGATGGAGATGAGTATGATGACGATGATGTGGAAGATGAGATTTAAGCCTGAGAAATTCTTTCTACAAAATCACATCAGTTTAAAGATGAGTTGAGTTCTGCTAAAAGATGACCACAAACTTGTTTTGAAAAATCACTTAGATAGCTAATGAATATTCAATAGCAAATAAGCCAGTCACATAAACTGTCTCATGGTAAAGCCCATCGTACCGGCTATGTACAAAGTGAATGACAAAAAAGTGTGTCAGAAAAAGTGTTCAGGGGTGTCAGAAAAAAGTGGGTCACCAAATGGAAACACCCTTGAAAATCAAAGAGTTCATGAATTATAAAGGCTACTGTCATGGAACACTTTTTGTATCAAGATTAAAATTTTAAAAAGGAACCACACAAATGTCATCGCGGTGTCTAGAAAATTGTCTCTTGAAATTGTATAAATGGTGGTACACATTTCTACAATCTGCACTCATTGGCAGTGTGGCACTGTACGTGTTAAAGGTCATGTACAGTATTGGTAGCAAAAAGGAAATTGGAAAGAAACATGTTAAATGTAGTCTCATGTTGTTCTCCTTGTATCAAAAGATGTCTGTAAGAGATCATTTGGTATTCCATCTATGATTTCTGGTGAATTTCAGTGTAAATATCTGTAAGGAATGCTTGATCACTGCCATTATGCTAGGACCCTTCCACCCCGACGGCTCCCCGCACAGCAATCTTGGGGCTTCGCACAGAGACAACGTGTGTGCACTTTGTGTAGCTACTCATCATTGGTTTTACACGTGTGTTTACAGTGTATAGCACATGCTGCCTTTGTTGGGATTTTACATGCCTGTCCCGGCACATAAATTAGTTTTTGCCTCTTATTTGTTTAATATTAAACTTTAGGGGGTGAAATCTTCACAGTGTCTTAGTATTGCTAGTATCTTGCTATTTATCAACAAAAATTGAAGAAATCTGACGAACAGTTTTTGAGGGCTTACCAAAACTTTACATGACCTTTAACGTTGAAAGGGTTTTTAGCAATGTACATACATACATATCGAGCTGTACATCTAATCAGATGTTTGTGTTCTGTTTATTTGCATTATAGCTACACTGCAGTGTATATATTAGAACTCACACAGTATGTTTCCGATTTTTTTTTTTCAACATTTCCATTGACTTGCACTTTTCATGTCGAAATTGGAATAATGGATACTTGTACATGTAGCTGAGTAAGCTGACCTGCAAATCATTGCTTGTATTTAAAAAAAAAAAACCTAATTTTTGAACAGGTTTATTCATCCCTATTTATTGTTTAGAGCTAGTCCTCCGAGTCATGAAGTGTCAAATATTGTCATAACACATGTATAGGCCTAAGGGTCTCATTTTATCATGGAACCAGTTGTTAAGACTCTCAATTTCATTCTAAAACAACTTGCATACATATAGGGTTTAGTATTTGCCAATGCCTTAGAATGCAATTTAAATAGTATGATAGTGATGTGTACTGTTCATATATTATTCTTGTACCTTTTTATGCTTCTGTAATATGGTGCTGCGTATGTAACCCATGTATTTTTGTATTGTCAAAATATATGTAAATATGCTTAATGAATTAAATACATGTATGAAGTTTGACATTTTGCGAATTGGTGATTTTTATTCCAGATCTTTCCCCGCATTTGACGAAGTTGAATGTATTGTACCATAATGCTCATTTTTATTGCAAATTTTGTTCAGCAGAATGTGTAATTGAATGCATTATACAAAAAATACTCATATTATTGCAAATCATGTTGGACATACCTCGTAACTAAATGCATTTTACATTTACAGTAAAGTCCATGTAATATCCCATATCCTGTTTTGTAAAAGGTGTATATGTATGTAATTTAATGCATTGTTCCATAATGCCTCTTTTTATTACAGATCATGTTTTTTCTGTAGAACATGTAAATTGAATGCATTCATGCGTTGTATCGAATGCTTATTTTGATTGCAGATCATGGAGTCCTATAAAAGAACGTGTAAATTGAATGTATTCATGCATTCTACCAAGTGCTTATTTTGATTGCAGATCATGGTGTTCTATAAAAGAATGTGTAAATTGAATGTATTTATGCATTGTACCCAAATGCTTATTTTTATTGCAGATCATATTCTGCAAAGGGTATACATGTAACTGAATACATTGTATCATAAAGCTTGTTTGTATAGAGTAATTGCAACTTCTATTACAACTGGGCATGGACCCGTAATTGGACAACTCTCTACGTCAGAAATAGCAGAACTCAATAAAACTCAGTAAAATATATGTATTCATGCTGACTTTTGTTATTAAAGATAAAGTTGAGTTCTGGTCATGCGATAACATCGTGAAAGAAACTGTCTCAAATCAATTGGGAAAGGTTGACTGTATACTTATAGCACATAAGAATTGGTGTATGCTGTAAGGTTTTGGTATTCCCAAAACGAGAAGAAATTGACTCAATCCTGCTGAGAGTCACATGCACTGCACACAGAAATGTGTATATACATGTAGGGCCACATACACATATTCGGCCCGAACATTTCAGCTGTTTCTCGTCATATTTCGAATATGAGGGCATTTGAAGAGCAATCCTTTCCAGGGGACATTTCTTCTATGATGTCAGTCTTCCAAACTGACATAAAAGGAATAAGAAAGCTGACAAATTAATTTTTTACCTTTCCCAGAACTCAACCTTCCCTTTAAGAGAACCTTACAGTGTTTGAATATATTGAGAAACATTTAAAAACTTCAAAATACCTGTACCTTGCCGACATGTAGCTTTAAATAATGTCTAAATCTTTAGTAGTATATGTAAAGTGAAAAGAAATTAGGAATTTAATCTTGTGTGCTAGTCTTGTTTTCTAGTGATGATAAAGAAATATAACAGGAATTAAAGGATTGAATGACATTTAAGGTGCTAAACTTTAAAGATGTTAAAAGACAATGAAGCGCTGAATGAATTTGAAACCAAGTGTGTAATTGCCTAGCACTGAATGGTCTGGGGAGGATATTAATACTTGAAAACAAAATTTCCTTGGAGAAAATAGAAATATGTGGAATAGTTTGTAAAATAAAATAAATGGAGAGTAGCTCAGTAATGAAATCCTAGAGTTAGCGATTTTTGTAGTGACCTTCAAAACATAAAACAGCAATCACAACTTTCTTATGAATTGGACTTTTCCAAAACTTTTACTGACTTTTACTGATTTTATTAGCTTTTAATTGAATGAAATTGATGCTTAGGAGAATTTCCCTTCCAACATCTCTGACATTCTCTGCTATTTTGCATGTTCACTAACTCAATTAGTGAACTCAACACTCAATAGTGGTGGAAATCTCATTTTTCTCTAGGCTGACAGGCATTTCCATGATGCAGACGCTCAAAGCATGCTTGCCTTAATAAGACACCATACGTATAGCATTATTATTCTACAACATTTCCATGTTGGCAACTTATGTAATGCATAAATAAATAAAACTTGATAAGAATAAAAAGTATTTGTGCTCTAGTCCATCTTTTTTCACTGACTTTTTGTTTTCTGTTTTCATACCTGAAAATAAATTTTTCTACATCACTGCATGTCTTTAATGGAGTAGGCATATTGCTGTTTTTGAACTAGAGGAAGAAAAAAAAAAGCCTCAAATGCACAAAACCTATAAAAGCTTAAAGATCATATATATATAGGTTGTCATGTAGCTGCTTTCTATTTAACCCTTTCAGGACAGGAATTACATGTATTTAAGGGCTAAATTGATCACAATTTATTCTTCAAATTGGCAACAATATTTTTCTTTTAGTGCTACATGGTTCTAATAAGGTGTAATGTGTTCGAAAATAATATATATGGTTAGGAGTTTTGTCGAAAATTTGAAAAAATTGCCAATTTTGATGAAAAACAATGATTTTGAACCTCTCAATGTGTTGCCAATTTAAGGGTTTCAAAGTTTATTGTCATTTTTAAAATTCCTGCCATCAAATGCAATATGGTCATGCAATAAAAATGGACATAGTGAGTGCAGAAAATTTTACTCTTTCTACTTGTGCATCTGGTATATTTTTTAGAGCTCTGAATCAAAAGTTATTGAGCCCAACCACAAAATGTGGTCAATTGTCTCGAAAGGGTTAATGAAGCGGTTGTAGCTCGATCTTCAGCCATAAACACTATGTAACTGATTTATTACTCCTTGAACATTTATTGAAATCCATGTCTTTCAATTCAGCTCAACATCTTCTCATCAGATCAGAGACAAAGTTTTGACTGTCTTTTTGTTGGTTTCCTGCCACATACAGCTGTCTGGCCGATGCAGTCTTAGAAATAATAAGTGAAAATTGTGAAGAGTAACAGAAATATATAACTTGTAGTACTGTGTACATCTTTCAAGGCAGGATATAGAATTGTCCAAAGGTAGTCCGTTGGAAAGGCATGCATGGAGATGTTGCATCAGAATTTCATTTATATATGTGCTTTGCAAGATATTTATTTTATCATATTTATATTTATGTAAAATTTTTGTGTGTATGAATTAAGGGTGTGTTTTATGAAAAACTGAAAACTATGGCTATTTGTTTGTGCATGGCTAGATCTATACAAGCACTAGCTGCCCCCATGTAATTCCAATATCACCCAAAAAATCTTATTTGCCTTCTGATATTTACAACCTAACCCTGCACTCATAGGCCCTAGCCTATGTGGGACTGTGTCCAACATTCACTGTTGCAACAGTCAAAAACATACAACAAAATTGCTCTAAGCAAGATTTAATTTTCTTAAATTTGCTAGATTACCTGGCCTGATTCAGGGACTCAACTGTGCGACGAATTTTGGGATTCAGATTTGAAAGTGAAATTTTAAATAATTATTTAATCTTTTATGATACTCATAAAAGATATCGAAGCCTATGTACCCTTGAAAACTATTATGGAGTACAAGCTTATCTTCAGATAAGCTTGCAATGAATAAAATCTAACCCTTTACATTTTTAAAATACAGTGATGATAATAAGATGCTTAATTGCTATAACTAAAGGACATGTAGTATACTAAGGGGTTCCGGTAATCTTGGTTTCTAATCTTTCTCTCTCTCTCTCTCCACCCCTCTCTCTCCCCCTCCCCCCTCCCCCCTCTCTCTCCCCTCCCCCCCCCCCCCCCCCCCTCTCTCTCTTTGTCTCAATGTTGTCGTTGTTTTTATTTGGCAACCAGTCCCGGGCATTAATTGTACGTTGGCCTTTCTCATATCTTATTCTTTTTTTATTGATCTTTGAAGTAATAATTGATATCTCAATTATTAATCCTAAAAACGATTCTTACAACTCGTTTTTTTCTAGTACTTTATGAAAAAAAAAAACAACTCAATTTTGGCGAATTATGTGTTCTTTCTTTTATGACATTTATTTATTATTTTTTATTTTTTGCAAAGCCACAGCGTGCGCGCGAGCGAGTTACATACACCGGAAGTGGAAACGTCGGTCGCAGGTTGACCTAGGGAAAAAAAATGTTCCGCTTGGGCCGAAAATATTCCTGATAAAGTCGTGTTTTGTGGTGATTTACAGCTCCTTCCATCGATGCCAATGATCCATTGAGGCAAGTATATCCATTGTTCTGTCATTCGTGTTATAAATTGGTCTTATTATTTTGTTTTAGTTACGTTTTCTGTGAGATATGTTCGCATTTTGCGTCGCCGATTTGCAGAAAATGCACTGAACAGTCCCATATGGAGTGTGTTATAGCCAGTGGCAGTGCACCAATCACTGAATTTCAGAAACAAATGCCGTATGAATTATGTTGTGTAGTAAAATAATATTGCAGTGATGCGCCGAGTATATAATATGGAAATGAAGAACGTGTGAGAGCTTTATGACAAAGGCGAATTGAAAATGAGCCAAATCAAACTGTCGCCTCGGTGTCGGTGTCGGATCGAGTTGGACTCTACTACTACTAGTCTGAGACTTTTTAGTGAGACAGAGAGCATTTTGAATTTGACCCACTCTTGTTTGTTTTGTTTTTCTTCTTTTTTCACATGTGTCAGACGGTCATGTCAGATAAAAGAACCAGTCTCTATGAAGAGAAGCATCAGCTTTTTTTGTTTTTACTCTTCAAAGTACTAAGAGCCAGTCTGAACCACTAAGCCCGACTTGAAACTATGCAGCTGCAACCTGCTGTAATATATCCAGCCAAAATATCAGATCAAAATAGTAAAACTCAAAATATTACTTACCAGCAAGTTGTCTGTAAAAGTCCATCTTGTTTGGTGACCAGCTAAACCAATGATTCAGGGAATGTGGAATTTTAAGCATCAAAATGTTGTGTTCATTCTATTTTTCTGTTGAGACTGATTGATCCTTCTCCAGTAGAGGCGCACGGCCGACATCGGAGACTCTCTCCCATTTGGGAGACTGTCTCTCATATCGGAGACTTAGCTTACAAAAGGATAAAATAAACAACACTAACAACAAGGTAGTTTATCCCAGCCAAATTTTTGCCTGACTGAGGTCAGAAACCCATTTGTTTTGTGTGTGGGTCATAACAAAAATTGTTATGAAAACAAAAGTAGACGGTGAATCTTTGAAGTAGAAGGTCAAAAGGGGTAATTTTTCATGAGGAATCTGCTTATCACATTTTCATTTTGCACCGAGGTAATCCCTTTGCCGCAAATGTAAACAAAGAAAATCGATCTCCCAAATGGGAGACTGTCTCCCACATCGGCTACCAAAAATATTTATGAAAGTCTCTGATAATAGAGACAATCTCCCAAATGGGAGAGAGTCTCCAATATCGGCCGTGCGCCTCTACTGTTCTCAGAGCGCGTTGATAGAGAGAGTTGTGACACGCGCATGATAAGCATGCGCGTACGCGGTCTTTGTTTAAAACATGGCGGATCATGGAGCTTCCAATAGTTCCCTTTCACGTACAAGGGAACTTTTTGAAGCTCCATGAAATGACTGACCAATCAGAAGCGACCTCCAGTGTCAGGACTCTCTGTATGGATAGCTCTGATCCTTCTGTACTGCTGCCCTCTCTCTGTGGAGAGAGGAAATCTGCATTTGTTTACTGTGGCTGGCAGTAGTACAGCAGTAGAGGGCTGCCCTTATGTGTTTTCACCATTACCATATTGGTTTGGTAAGACAAGGTTATATTATAACCTTGTTAACTGGATAAGTGCTATAAAGAGCCTTTCCAAGCTACATGTACATGTAGTAGGGTGTCTGGAGGATTTTTCTATCTCAGAAACTACACATTCAAATGATTTGATTTTTTCAGATCTTGTTGAAAAAACTGTAAAAAATACATGTACCAAATTTTATGTCAATCCATGCATTAATTATTCAGTAATGCTCAAATGAATTCTTGTAAATTTTCAGCTTTTTTTTCCCCATAGATGTGTACAAATGAAATGGCACAAAAACGTGCTGCTGAAACACTGGCAGTGCGCACACACAGTGTGTGTAGTTGTGTGTAAATTTGCATAGGGCCCAGTGGGGCAGTAGGGGGAGGGCATTTTCAAATTGATATAGCAACATGATCTCATAGTAGTTTCTCTAAAATTCCTGCAGAATCAAATTTGGAACATTCCAAATTACTTAAGTTCTTATGGACAAGTTTATAGCTCAACAACTTGCCGAGATGTCACTTTAAACATATCCCTTTTCAGTTTTTCTTAATGAAGGAATTAAGCATACAACTTGTCCTTAACACCAAAAGATAGGAAATATAATTTCCTATCATATGATACCAAATTTATTTCAAACTGCCAATGGGATCACATTTTTTTGTTAGTTCGAAAAAACCCTTACGCTGAAAAACTGTGTGCCATATTTTGTGCTGATTCAGCATAAAAACAGCTGACAGTATTTGGCCAACCTTCAGATACCCTACATGTAGATCTAGTTGTGTGTTCAGACAGAGGTCTAATATTTTTTTTTATAAAGCTGTCACATTTCCTGGTGGATTTCAGGAAAAATTTGCATCAGATAGAGATAAATGGCATAACATCCAACATGTTTTCAAAAGAGCAAGTTTTTTTTAATGAAAAAAAAAAGAGAAGCTGGTCAGTTTGGCATGTAACTTGTGTCTTGTAAGGGGGGTGGGGTAGCCTGGAAGGCTCTTCGAAGAGTAAAAAAAAAAAAGCTGACGCTACTCTTCAAAGAGCCTAGTTTTTTTAACCCCACTCTACAATAGAGCAGCCATTTTAGAGTCCAAAGGACCTCCTGAAAATCACCTTTACCGTGAGCCAGCTTCTCTCATCTCCTCTTCACCATAGCTTTAGAATATTAAAACCCCATTTTTTACCCTAGAATTAAAAAATATATTGAGGAAAAAATGTGAAATATTAATTTTAATGGTTACCGATAGGTTGAATGTTGTCCGAACGACGCCCCGAAAAAGCCTTCACTGCGCTCGTAGAGACCCGAAATTGTCCCGTAATGTCATCGACCTGCAGTCAATCACGCAATTTTCAGATCCACCATACGTTGGACAAGACCGCTACAAGCACGCAGGCATCGCACGCATTTTGATTGTGCGTCTTCTGCATGCATGCAGTAGCGGTCTTGTCTAACGTATGGTGGATCTGAAAATTGCGTGACTGTAGGTCGATGACATTACGGGACACTTCCGGGTCTACGAGCGCAGTGAAGCTGCGGAGGCTTTTTCGGGGCGTCGTTCGGACTACCGTAACCATTAAAATTAATATTTTACATTTTTTCCCCAATATTTTTTAATTCTAGGGTAAAAAATGGGGTTTTAATATTCTAAAGCTATGGTGAAGAAGAGATGAGAGAAGCTGGCTCACGGTAAAGGTGATTTTCAGGAGGTTCTTTAGACTCTAAAATGGCTGCTCTATTGTAGAGTGGGGTTAAAAAACCAGGCTCTGTGAAGAGTAGCGTCAGCTTTTTTTTTTTTACTCTTCAAAGAGCCTTCAAGGCTAGGGGGGGGGGGGGGGCGTTTCATAAAGCTGTTCGTAAAGGTACGCATGACTTTACAAATGACTTGAATATAAAGTGCCAGCTAGGATGCCCAAAGTTTTTCCTGATGTTTTAACAAAGTGTGACTGTATTTCAAATAACCTCAATTAAATTATGGCAAAAAATAAACTGCAAATAAAAATGTTTGTTATAGTGAGACTGAGAGGCCCGAATTCACAAAGGAGGTTTAAACCATGGCTAAGGTTTAAACCTCCGTAAGCGTACTAAAATAAGCGTAAATAAGCGCACATTGTCCATGCGCATGCTCAAAGAAAATATATGATTGGATCTGATTCCGTGCGCACGTACGCTTAAAAAACCCAGGAGGGGGTTTAAACCATGGTTTAAACCAAACCTCCTTTGTGAATGTTAATCTACAAGATTCTGTACAGTTCAACTTTAGTTGATGCAGTTAAAAATGGTTGAGCAACCCATTTGGCTAGTCATATTTAAGTCATTCGTAAAGTCATGCGTAACTTTACGAACAGCTTTATGAAACACCCCCCTGGTCATCTTTTATTTGGAGTTTGTTAAAGCCAGATCTAATGTTCAATCGGTAGAGGTGATCAGTGATAGAACATTTGATAATTGATAGAGTGATTTCACGCTACATGTATATAGACTATGACTAAACTGAGATTTTCATAATAGATCTAGACCTCCATTGACCTAACTTATTGGACCTAGTTTTATGTAATAACCACAAATCTATTAGAAACATATGTGACACATTGGAAGGTCATACCCTCTCATGGTTTCCGTTATGTAGAAGGCCCCAGTACATACCTTTTGTTTCAAGAATATTGACCATCTTGCCCTTTGACATAACCCCAAATCTATTCAGTCCGTCTCCCAATATCTCCGCAGGTACTGGTAAGGTTTACAATTTTTAAAGTAATAAATGCATAGGCTGTAGTAATAGGTTCTCGGAATTAACAAAAAGGGGGAAGAATGGTATGTATGGGGAGATAACCGCAATAAAAATAATCACCTTGTTATTTCATGTTTGTACTTTCAGACCTAGTCTTGGAGGTGAAAGGGCACGATGGAGTACAACTACCCTCATGAGAGACAGGAGAATCGCTCCAACCCAGAGACGGGCCAGGGGCACCCTCAGAACCAGCATCTTTTACATTACCAGCACCAGCAATACCCTCCAACACACCATGCTATACAGGCAGGGTACCCTGGACTCAGGTTAGTATACATTACCAGCACCAGCAATACCCTCCAACACACCATGCTATACAGGCAGGGTACCCTGGACTCAGGTTATAAGCAAATAATTACCGTTGGTGAAGGTGATGGGACAAACTATCACTTCCGAGGCGATCTGGATGTAGCTATCTTTCCGAAGCAAAGCTGAGGAAAGATAGCGTATACATGTACATTCAGAATCGCCGAGGAAGTGATAGTACATCTCGTCGCCTGAAACCAAAAGGTGCTTATTTGCAAAATAATTTAGAGAGGTTTTGAGTTACATGTACATCTTAAGCTCGTGTTCTTTTACTACAGGTGTCAGGTAAATGTGTTTTAGTTTCAATAGTGCACACATTAGAGTACCTGAATACAGAATCAAAACTTCAGAAGAAGAAACATACTTTCTGTCAATCCTGCAAATGTTCAGTTACTCACGTTACATTTTGGGGGGGATAATGTAACGTGAGTAACCAAATATTTGCGGGGTTGGCAGAAAGTATCTTTCTTCTTCTGAAGTTTTGATTCTGTATTTATGTACTCTAATATGTGTGCATTATTAGTTACGTTCACACGATGGGAGCTTAACTTTAAGTTTCGCTTGTAGTTTCAAAACTTTAAGTTAACTTGTAGTTATCTTGTAGTTTCAGCCCGTATGAACAGACTTGTGGTTTCCGAAAACTTAAAGTTTACTTGTAGTTCTAGAACCACAAGCTAGCTTGTGGTAAAGGTCAAAACCACGAGCAGTGGGTCAGAGTTTCGCACCGTGTGAATGGAATAAACTTGAAGTTTCGCAGGCTTTTAGTTTAGGATGACCTTGCTGTTCATGTTAAATTTCCGGGTCGGACCATTCGCACACATTATGAACACAGGATCTGTATGTGTACCGTACAACAATTGGTAGTATCTACTTCCTGGGTCAACCAAGATGATCGCTCGGCTTGTAGTTACAGCTCGTTGTTTCATGCTCGTATGAACCCTCGTTGCGATTAGGGAGTTGTGGTTTCGTTAACATAAAGTTTCGCTAACTTAAAGATTCGAAACCACGAGTCCCGTATGAACGTAGCTATTGTAACTAAAACTCATTTACCTAACACCTGTAGTAAGAGAACAGGAGCTTGAGATGTAAATCAAAACCTCTCCAAATGTAACGCGAGTAACCACGGAATAGCCCCTACAACTGTTTTGTTCTAACTTCATATGATGTGTGTGAACAACATTCCAAGTAAATCCAGCACTACTTTCTCATATCTCACTACACCTACATGTATAAACCTGATTTGAACACAACAATAAAACAGGAAATATCTAACAAACTAATACACTGTACTAACCTAGATAGACTTACACTTTGTAATAAACAGGCATAACCTTATGATATTAGATCTGAAAGTCTTGAACCCCTTTCCCCCTCAAATTAAGTAGATGAAAAATGAAGCTGCCACATAATCTCTTACTGTGAAGTCTAATAACATTCATTGTTTTAACTGTGTACTCTCCAACAGTATTTTTTCTAAGTGAAATATTACTACTGGTACTAGCAAGTTGTAACTACATGTATTGTCTCATAATCTCATTAATTCAACAGACCTACAAATAATTACAGAATTGTATTGCAAAGTTGTTCTTAAATCATTAAACCTGTAATTTCTTCATGTCTTTAAAATGGCACAAACTAAAACAAATAACTAAAAACACAGGAACAGCTGAAGGTACCAGGTATTTTTTTTTTCTCACATATCATGCAACACCTTTTCTGAAATAGAAAATTGGATCAACGGTGTCTGGCCAAATTGTATCACTTAACCTGGGAAAGTTTTCCTGTGATAAGCATTAATCAACTAACACCCAGATTCCAAGAGAAGATATAAATTTCTTCAGATTTCCTTGAAAATTACACATTTAGCTGCTGGACAGACTCAGCCTCTGAAGGAGCCTTGACCATATCGACAGGAGTGCTTGTCTGAAAGCAGCACAATGTGTAAGAACATGAAATCGAATAATTTTCAGCATCATTCTAAATAAGGATTTGGATGAACTTGTCTTGGGGAATTAATTAATTAATCAATTTCATTAATGAAAGTGGACACTTGTAATACAGACTAGTGGTGATACATGTACAAGGCATCTACATGTAGGCACTCTAATGTGGCAGAAACTTATTCCCTGTGAACGCGATGTCGGACGTACAGGAAAATTGATGTCGGACGTACAAAAAATGTGTACATGTACGTCCGACCACACATTTTTTGCTTTATTAGAGATACTTAGATTAATTTAATGCACTGTCTATGCAGAGGGTCTAAAACTTGCTTTGCACAGAGATCCTGCCATTCATTAGGTCATTTGTCTTTTTGTTACTTTAACACAATAAAAACCTACTTTCGAAAAATCAACTGAAGGCAATTTCAATAGACCTGTCTATCACCTTTAGAAATGTGCAAACATTACAATGGCGTATTACGTAATCCAAACCTGATTTCTATGGGCATTTAAATAGGCCTTTGAATTTGAAATTACCTTTGAGTTTATTTTTCGATAGTAGTTTTTATCTTGTTCTTTAAAAAGTGATGTTTTTTGGTGTTGGACGTACATGGCCAAAGTAGTGTTAATATCAATTAGCAATTAAGCATAATTGAAAAAGTCGAATATTTTCAAAATTATTGTCATGGATACTTATTGTCATACTGTTTGCATCTTTTATGGTAATGGATGTGAGTAAACTTATTTTCTTTTATTAAAATGTAAAATTAATATGTACTACACAGTGGTAGTAGCTCAGATTAATTCCTCGGATTTGGAGGGTTCTGGTGACCTTGAACTTGGTCCAGTTAACTTGAAACCTATATTTTCTGATAATATATATTATTACCTTTAAAATGATATATTATTTTGAATTTTTGACCAATTTAATGATTTTTAAAATTTGACCTACTGGTTGACATGTTTATGGAATTGCCCTGTAGAGAATCCTTCCATCTATCTTCGGATCAAAAGCCTAAGTTCTCTGAATCCCTACTTCTCCAAATGAAATATAATCTTGAGACTACCAATGGCATGATATCTTCTATCTCAAACCTGCAGGCTTGCCCCCTACATGAACCCCCTCCAGGGAGCAGGAACTCCAGCAGGACTGATCCACAGTCAAGAGGGTGGTCTGGTCCAGGCCCAAAGGGTCCCAACCTCTGGTTCAGCAGCCAGCAGCAGGGAATCCACTCAGAGCAGCCATGAGTTTGAGAACGTACTTAGCAATGTCATGCAAGGTAGGGAGCGAGTTATAGTCAAACATGCTTTACCGACCACCTCTCTTTACAGACCATCATTTTTGATTCCCTTGAACAGTGTTACCTATTCATACATCTGTTGAATATATCTTTTAATGGAGACCCCCTGCCTGTAAGGACCAATTTTTTTTTGTCTCCCTTGAGCAGATTTTATGTAGAGGTTTCACTATACAACATTCTTTGTTGCTACTCAAAATACTCAACTTGTTGGGCTGATTTTTAAAAACAGTAAGTCCAGGGGGTAGGTATTCTAAAAGTTTTTTCATATATATTTTAGGGACAGATATTTTGATTAAATTGCAAACAAATCAAAACACTGGTCAGTGACTGCATGTAGGTGACTGCATATGCAGAAAACAACTTTGCATATAAAAAGTTTGAATTTAAAATTTGTTCATGGCAATTCAAATGAAGATAAATAATTTTCATAATACCATCCCAGAGTTTTTATAATTTTCTCATATATTGCCTCGCATACTAACTTTTTTCTTTTCTAATTTTGACATTTATTATGTAGTTATCTGAGTGGATGTTTTTTGAACTACATTGTACAGCTAAATTTTATTCTGTTATGTACTTTTTGGTTCCATTTTATGCAGGTAGCAGTGTGCCAGGACATTATCAGCCGGAGCCACCACCACCACACAGCCAGCATGGAATACCACTTCAGCAGATCCCATCCTTACCATCAGGCCAACAACCCTCTCCACCCCTCCAGCAAGGTCCAGCCCACACCGGTGCTGGCGATGCCTACCACATAGAGGATCTCTCCCATGCCACCCACAACACCTCCCACAGCCGTATGGCTTCATCCACCTCCGGAGGCACGATGAACACGGCACCTGTAAGCATTGGTGGGTGCGTCAATACCACCAAGAGCAACTCGCGGGTCATCGCTTCCACTGGGCGAACGCCTAAGAAGCGTGCTGCGCCAGGTTTGAGCCCCAAGCAGCCTAGCAAGCCACCAAGCATGCGAGCACCGATGACGCAAATAATGACACCACAGGGGTATCAACAACCTCAGCAGGTGCAGCAGCAGCAGCAGCAGCGCCCAAGGGAACGTATCAGCTTCAGCAAGCACTGTCAGACAGAACCTCTCTTCCAACAGGTCTACCAGGCATCCATGCAGTTCGCCAAAGAGAAGGAACTTCCCGAGGGCCTGGAGTTCACCGAGGATGAGAAAGAGAAGAAGATATCGGGTGTGGTTGCAAACAAAGATTTTGACGTCCTAGTGGAGTTTGGCCCGTTCACTGGAGAGTTTGTGAAGGAGGGTCTAGGGTGTTTCAACCCAAATACTTGGGAGGTAATAATGAAGCAAAATCTTGGATAACATCTCAATGACATTGTTGTATTGGCATGATTAAAGATAAAGTTGAGTTCTGGTGATGCGATTACAATGTGAAAGAATTTGTCTCAAAGCAATCAGGAAATTTTCGTCATGTAGACCTACATTGTACATTAGAATTTGTGTATACCATCAGGTTTTGGAATTATCAAAATGATGAGAAATTGACCCAGTCTCGCCGAAAATCACTTGCACTCTACACAGAATTGGGTATGTAGGACTGAACACACGCGTGGCATGAATGTTTGGCCCGAACATTTCAGCTATTTCTTGTCATAGAGCCTGATCGGTTAAGAGTGAGCATTGGGGTGAAAATTTAATTTTCAGATTTTTATGATGAAATCACTTTCAGGTTTTTCATTAATATCTGAAGTTACTAAAATTCATGTTTGTTTAATTGATAAGGTCGGGAAAGTCATTGGATTGGCCCATTTTTCAACAGGGGTGATGAACACTAATGTCACGGACGGACATTTTCTAGAAAGATTGATTAGGTCCTAGTTTAACCCTCTCTAAACTTTCTGAAGTTTTGTTAGCAAATAATTATAGATCAAACACCATTCCATTGAAAACCAAAAAATATTTGAAAATATTTGTACAGAAATGGTTGTGCCGCATGGTCATTCACATCTTGATGCAAATTTGTCCGTCCGTGACAGAAAAAATTTGTAAAAGTTTTTTTTTTCCACTGGTGGGGCAAAAGTAAAAATGAAAACCATGCTGAGCTATCTCACTAGCTAGAGACCTATACCATGTATGAATAAAACCTTGATCAATTAAATATACATATACTAAAGACGAATTTGAAAATTGTCACGGACGGACACTAATTTTGTCACGGACGGACAGTGCAATGTACTGAAATGGTAAATGCTGTGAGATTTCAAATTCAATGAATTGTTTTATTGCTTATTGGTTCATGGAACATATTTCATCCAAAATATCACGTACAGTGAAACCTGTCTATAAAGACCGCTCAAGACAGACAAGAAAAGCTGTCTTTACGAGCAGGTGGTCTTTACCTACAGGTTCCTTTAATACATGATTTAATGAGAAACGGTTTTTAAGGGAAACAAAAATTGTGGTCTTTATAGACAGGTAGTCTTTCTATACAGGTGGTCGCTAAAGCAGGTTGGACTGTATATGGTATTGTGATCCCCCATATGACTGCAAAAATTACCCCCCCACCCTGCCCCAATTTTTTTCTTTTTCAAGCTAATAAAATAATGTCATAAAAACCTAATGATTTTGCTATGGCTCTAATGGGAGCCAGCCTGCATTATCAGTTTGCAAAAGACATCCATTACAGGTGTATACAGAAGATGAATACTTATTTTCTTACTTATTTATTTATTAATATTATTATAGCTATTATTGTACATGCAGCTGATATTTTGGTCATTAGCAACCTGTAAAAAGTTTTAGATTCAACATTAATACCAAAGCTTGATCAATATTCAAATTAAATTACAAGTTGTGCTTGAAAATTATAAACATTGGAGGTCAGATGTGGTACCAGATCGCAAGAGCCATGTTTGGACTCTATTTTGTAAGAATGCTTTGAATTAGTTGTAACGTTTGAGACAAATAGAGATTCTTTGTAGTTCAGGATCATACACGGCCAACAATTTAAAAGAATTGTGTAATCACATAACAAGAAGAAACCTTTTTAGACACTATATGATTTTAAATGCTCATAATTTAATTGGTTGCATCAACCCTGAAACAGTTTTTTTATGGGGAAGGGGGTCAGAAAGTTATAATATATGACTTACACTAGTCCTGTTGGGCAATCCCTCAACTAACAGGACATAATTAGGCTCTATGGGCTTTGTACACTCAACTGTTGCCATTAGGGCCTTTGTCCAGAAGGCTATAGATTTTACTTAAAAAGTAAACTATGGTATGAGAAAGATTTAACCAATGATGTTTGATTTTGGTCACCTACATGACTGTAATGTTAAAGGGTTATATTTTGAAAGCTTACATCACATTCTTCTCAACATGTTCATTTTGGTCTGTAGTATATATTGTACATGTAAAGCTGTATTGTACACTACATGAGTACATGCACTTGTACATTGTATATACACTACAATACAGGCATCCACTTTTGACATAGATTCCACTTAAAAACTAAGGTTTTCAAACTAAGTTTTGCTTAATAGTGGAATAAAATCAATTTCAAACAAAAAGTAGAAAGCAAGAAGTACGTACGTGCAATTTTAGATAGGAACACATGCAGCTTTTAAATTAATGTCCGTCCGTGACGCTCAAAATGTCCGTCCGTGACGCCCAAATGTCCGTCCGTGACAAAAAGTTTTCGGACCTCTAGCAAAAGTCACAGCTTGCTTTAAAATTCTATGTATGTGACAGGGAAGTCAATTTACTTGACTAACATTTGCAGTCAAAAAAATTTGTCAGTGACAGTTTGTTTAGATAGAAATGACAAAAGATTACCGATAAGTCAAGAAACCCATTTCTATCTTGTCCGTCCGTGACATTGAATATTTAATGGATTCTATTTTTAGTAGGTAACCATGGCAACCAAATTTTATCATCATTTAGCACCTTCAGTGGTACCCTTCACAATGAAACATAAAATAGCTCAACACATCCCATAACTTATTTTTTACAGGCCTTCAAACTTTCAAAATTTGTCAAATGTCCGTCCGTGACTAACCGATCAGGCTCCATATTTCGAATATGAGGGCATTTGAAGAGTAATCATTGTGAGGGGACTTTTCTACTATCATGTTCTTCCAAACTGATATAATAGGAATGAGAAAGCTCACAAATTATTTTTCACCTTTCTCAAAACTCAACCTTCTCTTTATGCATGATATACATGTACACTATACAGTCAACCTCGCTTAACCCTTTCATGACAGGAATTATTTAAGGGCTAAATCGATCACATTTTCTTCTTAAAATTGGCAACAATAATATTTTTCTTTTAGTGCTACATGGTTCTAATAAGATGTAAATGTCTTGAAGACCATATACATGGTTAGGAACTTTGTTGAAAAGTTTTAAAAATTGCCAATTTTGATAAAAAACGAAGATTTTGAACATCTCAATGTGTTGCCAATTTAAGGATTTAAAAGCTTATTCTTCTTTTTAAAATTCCTGGCATCAAACGCAAAGTGGTCATGCCACAAAAAGGGATACAGTGTGTGCAGAAATTTTTGCTCTTTCTGTGAATGCATCTGGTATATTTTTTAGAGCTCTGAATCAAAAGTTATTGAGCTAAACCACAAAATGTGGTCAGTTGTCTCGAAAGGGTTAAGTCTACATCGCATGTGGTAGTATAATCCCAATGAATCCACCAACTACGAAGCTTGGCATTCCCGAGATATGTTAGATGTTAGGGGCGGGGACAACGCGTCAGTTGAATTTTCTTTGACTTCTGCACAAGTCGAAAATTGCCTAAGTGGACGCATTTCACTCGGTCTCATCAAGATCGACTTAATCGAAGTTGACTGTACATGTATGTGCACTATATCTTCTCAAAATTGAGATGAAAGTCTACAATGGATGTATCCTTTTTTTCTTAAATTCTTGAAAGTATTTTTCTGCACTAGCATTGTACATACCAGTTTAAAATCTTCATTGGCTTAGATAGGGTTTTAAGCAAATGAACAGGAAATCTGGGGCTGGGCATATGTTGAAAAGTGGTTCGTCATGACCATCCACCACAATCTCGAAACTGGGCCTGGCACCACTTTTGGTGGGGGGGGGGGGGGAGGCATAATGGAACTTGCCCTTTTAATGTTTGTTTGATTTTGATTATTCTTGATAATGTATGGTACAGCAAGAGACCAGATACCTTTGACTTGCCAAAGGTCTCATTTTTACCCATTGCCTACTGGGTGGTTCCTGGGTGGTTCCTGTATTAAGCATATATAGGAATAAGAGAATTCAGTAGCCAACGGTTAATACCTTGTGCTGATTTGACTTTTGTATTGTCTTGATTCGCAAAGGTGTGCGTGAGGGGACAGACCTGGTACTACATCGATGGAGCCACAGACCCCAACAACTGGATGCACCATATCCAGTATGCCAGGAACAGCGACGAGCAGAACATGGAGGCCTACCAGTTCTATGGGGACATCTACTTCCGCACTACCAAACCCATCAAAGCGGGGATGGAGCTGAGGGTCTTCTACAGTGAGCAGTACTGTAAACATGTCGGCTTCAAGGCCTGTCTCAACAACTTGCTCTATTTCAAAGGTATGCCTACCTGATCCAAATGAGTACTGAGTACTGGTAATGCGCTATTTTTACCATCAAGTTTTTACTAGGCATAATTTGCATGCATGTGTTAGTATACAAATAATTCATGTTTGAGAGTGCATTAGTGAATATGCACTGCACGAATGTTAAGTCACAAGTGGATAATGAATGAGACTTGTCGAGTTCATTATCCCATTGTGACTTATCTGAGTGTATTGCATGTCACTAATGCAAGAGCCACAAAACATGAATTATTCGTTTTATAAAAACGGGCCGACGACATGAATATAAGTAAAAAAAAAAAAAATGGTTAAAAACCCATTTGAAACACTAAGAATTATCATGAAGGCCGCCATTTGCTCTTCTTGATGACATCACTTAAGCGCAGCCAAAGAGCATAATGCATGTTTCAGTGCGCCCATCAAAGTCCTTGCTATAGACCTTGCCATATAAACTACGCTCATTTCACCGTGTATTAAGTTTGTACGCGCATCCCAGGCGTGCATTATCACTTTTTTGATGGGAACTTTTTTTGCACGGTCATGAGGGTAGGAAAGAAGAGTGCAAAGTCAGGTGGTATCATTTGACCAATTAGAATGCCTACATTCTGGAACCCGTTTTATAACGGAGTGTAACACATTTGAAAGTCAAGAAAATTGAGTGTCGGCTTCAAGGAATGCCTCAACAACTTGCTCTGTTTTAGGTACGCTACTTGATGCAGATATTGAAGATATAAATTGTTTATACAGTAGTTATCAAAGAGCTCCACAGTAACTTTAAAAAGTGGTCTGGATTAAAATTTTTGGGGTCCATTTATTAGACCTATATTAGTGTCAGGTCCTAGTTATGATGGTGAAAATGCATATTAAAAAAATGCAAATATTACTCTCTATTTTGGTAGTAAACTGTATAATATATATATATGTATGTATAGCATTAACAGATGCATACTAACTGTCTTTTCCCTTTTGCTGTGTAGATGCCGAGAGGTTTGAGTGCAGAGACTGCGACAACCGCTACACAAACTCTAAGAGCCTGTTTCGACACATCAAGTTTGAACACAACAAAGAGAACAACCTGATCCCACCTGATCATGTGGAACCAGCCAAGAGTGCTCCGCCTCCTAAGCCAAAGATACCCAACCTGATGACCATCAAGGACGTTGCAGCAAAAATGGCTAGAGACAAAGAGCGCAATGCGGAGAAGAACAAGACTAGGGAGCGACCGAAAGTGGACAAGTCCAAGAGGTTCTTGAAAGTCAAACTTGTTCCACTTGGAAAGTCTGCTGAGAAAAAAGAGAAAGAAGAGGAGTTTGCCTGCAAGAGATGTAGGAAGAAGTTCCCATCAGAGGGACACTTGAAAGAACATGCTGCCTTCCACAAGGAAATGAAAGACGTGAAGCCAATATGCGAGGTCTGTGGACTTGAATGTAAGCATAACAAAGCTTTGAAGCAGCACCAGTTGTCGCACAACCCTGATGCATACCAATGTGAGTTCTGCAAGAGGTACTTCAGGAGGAAGGGCTGCCTTGTGTACCACTTGCGGCACATCCACCAGACCTTTGTGGGCGAGAAATGGACCCGGGGCAACATGCAGGAGCAGATGACAAGATACGTGGGGCCGGGCGAGGAAGATGAGGATGAGGAATTCCACCCTGAGCTTCCCAAGGACATGTTAGGTAAGCATATACTCATCAAGTCCAAGAAGCCCAGGGTTTTTAAATGCCAGTTCTGCCCCAAGAAATTCATAAGGCACAACTTGGTGTGCAAGCATGAAAGAATTGTACACATGAACAATGGACGTTTTAAATGCGAGTTCTGCTCAAAGACATTCATGGAGGAGTACAACTACACACTGCATAAACGGAAGCATACAAAAGAACGTCCGTTTAAATGCTCGGAATGTCCTCAGTCCTTTGCATCGGAGAAGGCACTCATAAACCACCAACCCGAGCACCGAGGCGAAAGACCTTTCAAATGCGACGAGTGTGGAAAAGCATTTCGGACCAGAAAGTACATGCTCAAGCACAAGCGAAGGCAGCACACCACACCATCCAGAATCTTTGAGTGCAGCTACTGTGAAAAGACGTTCAAGGACAACACGGGGCGAGAGCGTCATGAGCGCCGTCACAAGGGCATCCGGCCTCACGTGTGCCTGACTTGTGGGAAAGCGTTTGGGACCAAGTATTCTTTGCAGACTCATTTGCAGGTGCATACAGGAGAGAAGAAGTTCTCATGTCACATCTGTGGCCAGAGATTTGCCCTGAACAACACCCTTGTAAGGCACCTCTTGCGCCATGACAAGATGACCGTCCCTTCGGACCAACCCATTATTGCTATGCAGGAAGAAGTTACTATTCCAAACAATTCAACAGCTAGCACAGGACTCCAAGAAGTCCAACAGCAACCATCATAGAGATATCCAGACACCCCCATTTCCAACTTTAGGTGATCATCAGATTAACAAGGCGAGCTGAAGTTCTTTTGTGGCATATTATTTTGCGAACCCTTTTCTTGCATTATTATGGGTGGCTTCGTTGTTTGCTGTCCCCTCTGCTTTCTTTTTTTATGTCATTGGAAATCTGGATTAATTTTCATCTTTTAATCAAAATCATCATACACCAACTAGGTTTTTCAGGTTGTCCCTTGCTACTTCTCTCAAATGAAATGGATCAAATGTAAAAAAATCATTGGTCCGTATTCTCGAAAGGCACCTAACTTAAGCCCCCGCCTAAGTGTGTAGATTTAGGCCACCGAATTATGGAGAGCCAAATGTCACCCTGTTTTAATCCTACAAAATCACCATAGTTTTAGGACTAAATACAAATACAAAAACCGACAAGATAGAATTAATTTCTGATGCTTATTTCATGGCAGAAAATAATTTTGTTTCTTTATTTTGTTACATAAATATAGTCATTTATACGGGACTTAGGGGTTGACGAATGGCCTTCCATAAATCAGTGGCCTGAGTTAAGCCAGGCTTAACTTAGGCCACTTTCAAGAATACGGGCCAGTTTCTTCATGTTATAATGATTGCTTAGGTCAATTGAATATAAGTGGATAATGATACCAAATAACTGAATTCAAGATATCTATGAAAAAAACAACAACACCCTGCTGCATGTATACTGGGTCCATGCTAAATGCACTGTTATGAAGAGGAGATCACAGCAACATTAATAAGTATTTATTAGCCAAAGACAGGGTTCACCAAAGACAAGCAGTAGGAGAATGAACAGTGTGTCCCCCCCCCCCCCCAAAAAAAAAAAAAAAAAAAAAAGTTAACAGTTGGAGAAAGTCTCCCTGAATGAATATTTCAAAATATTTTCAGGAAATTTTCATGTTATTGAATAGCTTAGGGTCTCTCCTATAACATGACACAAGAAAAATCTGACGACATGTTTTGCTTGAGTGAGCAAATGCCACTTTTGTGAAAGGGTGCAACATTCAGACTTGACAAGAATTGGTATTTGGTCTGGTTGGTATGAACAAAGTTAAGAACCTTTAAAAGTTGACAGCTGGAAAAAAGTCTCCCCAAACAAATATTTCAAAATATTTTCAATAACTTTTCATACCTGTGGATAACTTAGGATCTCTTTTATCAAAAGACACTAAAACATTGAACAATATTTTATGCTTGAGTAAGCAATAGCTACTGTACAATGTACTTTTGTGAAAGTGTGCATTTCATTTCACTTCACAAATGTTTGTATTTTTTCCTGGCTGGTATCAGCAAAGTTGCGAGTGAGGAAAAGGCTTAAAAATTTCATATTCTAATCATTAATAGTCATTTGTGCAAGAACAGACTTTGTTCTCTGTATGTCCCGATATTTCCCATCAAAACTTTATGGTTGACGGTGCAAGCCAACTTAAATTTAAAAACTCACAGAAAAGTAATATGTCAAAACACTCAATAAAGTAGTTCATTGCTCACTCTAGCATAAAATGTTGACAGGATATGAAAGGGTATACAGAAAACAAACACTGTTCCTTCAACAGTTGTCTTTTATTGATCAGATATGCACATTTCTAAGCCTTTTCACAACCCTCAACTTTGCTGATACCAAACATAACCAATACAAATTCATTTCAAGTCTGGATTTTGCACCCTTTCACAAAAGTTGATTGTGCTCCCTCAAGCATGAAATATCGCCAGATTTGTTGGTGTCTTTTAAAAGAAGAGACCCCACGCTAAGTTACATGTAGCATTGCTAACCACAGGTATACAAATTTCATTAAAATATTTGAAATTTCTTTTTTAAAGACTTTTTCGAACTGTCATCTTTTTTCAGAATGCACTGTATGTGCCTTACGGTATCCCCCACCCCCCCCCCCCCAAAAAAAAAAAAATTGGGAGGGGGAACAAAAACACACTTGGGGGGGGGGGGAGGGGGTACATATTGTTTACATGTTTGTTAATAAATAATGCTTACAAAAAATATTTTTCGGGAATGAAAAATACTACCTTCACCCGGGATCCACCAGTCGAAGATGATTGGAATCAATGATTGGTCATATGAATTTCTCATTAGAATATTAATGTAAGTCTCCCGTTGCTTCAGATTTTTTTTCCACAAGGATGTTGGGGTTCTGATAAGTCTTTTCTGTATCAAGAAATGTATAATCCTGAAAGGAGAATGAAACCCTGGGGAAAAATCAATTTTAATGAAAAGAGAATATAGAGAGAAGCAATTTAAAAAAAAGTTCCATCAAAATCGGTTACGAAATGAGAAAATTATGAAAGTTTGAAAAGCCTCAATTTACTTTCTGTGGCGATCCTCAAATTGGCAATGTTGCTTCAAAGTGACAGGTTTAGAGTACAACTCTCCATATGTTTTGTACACAAAATTTCATATTTTCTCCATTATCTGTAAAGATGCTGCTTGTCTTTTTGTGAACTCAACATATGTTGTGTCAAATACATTTTCCCATGATATATCTTGAGCTAAGAAGGAGACAAGCTGCACCTTGAGAGATACTGGGGAAAATATGAAATTTTGTGTACAAAACATATGGAGAGTTGTACTACTAAACCTGTCACTTTGAAGGAACATTGCCAATTTGAGGATCGCCGTAGAAAGTAAATTGAGACTTTTCAAACTTTCATCACTTTCTCATTTCTTAACCGATTTTGATGGAACTTTTTTTAAATTGCTTCTCTCTATCCTCTCTTTTCATTAAAATTGATTTTTCCCTAGGGTTCCATTCTCCTGTAAAGGAAATGGATTGCTCAGAATGTTTGGATGGAGTTGGGCTCCTTCCTCTCCTGTATTCAGTGGTATAGGAATTTAAAATGATCAGCAGTGTAAGTGTTTGTTCACCTACAGGGGGTAGACTTTTATATGAACTAGGCATCAAAGCATTTGCAAGTCTCAAGTGTCAAAGCTTCGCACGAAAATTTAGAATTTTCATAGTTTCATCTGTGGAACAGTATACAAATGGTAAATGATTAAGCTCCTACAAAGACGGTAAAAGCTCTATTTAAAAAAAAAAAAAGGAAAGAATATACCATTTTCTTAGGTAGTCTTACCTTTACTTTAGCAAAAAGACTTTTACTTCAGCAAAGAGGAAAGGGAAAAGTAGTTCCTTTGAATGAAAAGAAAAATATTAAAAAATTATTTTCATCAAACATTTCACTTGTTTATTTGCTCCACAAAGCAAACAACTTAGTCATTCAGGCATAATTATAATGTATATGTCTATCTTTGTGTGGGTGTATATAAGTAGATACACTCGCTTTTCATGCAATGTGGACTGATGCTGTTTTGGATCTTTGCTTACTCTGCTCGTGGGTGAATATAGTTGTAGTAGGAAACAACACAGTCTAATGCCGTAATACATTCATATTTTTGGAAGTATCCTCTTTTGTGTTAGGTAGAAAATGTGAATCCCACTGTTATTTCTTCCGATTCTCTAATAAATTTCCCCTCTTTCCTTTCTTTTCTCACATTTCCCGTTTTTGTTATACAGAATCTGACCAAAGAAGTGCTACGGATAAGCAACACGAGGACCAAGGCAAAGACGAGGAACAGGCCCCCAAACAGTCCCAGGACCAAACTCCACACAGCACACAAAAGCACGCAGATGAAAGAAAAAAGACGAAGCCAGTCTGTAAGGTATGTGGAGAAGAATGCAAACACAACATGGCTCTGAAGCAACACATGCTGTCCCACGACCCCAGCTCATACCAATGCCAGTACTGCGATTGGTTCTTCAAAAGGAAAGGGTGCCTGATATTCCATCTTCGCACGAAGCACAAGATCTCTGTTGGCAGGAAGTGGCTGAGGGGGACCATCGAGGAGCTCCTGGAAAGGGACAATGCTTCTGAAGATGATGGTGAAGAAGCCAGACTTGAGGAAGAACTGCGGACGCAGAAGCGGTTGCAACGGTTCACCAACGACCCCAAGGGCCAGAGACGGACTTGCAAGCTCTGCGGAAAGGAATGCGAGCATACCAGAGCAATGAACCAGCATATGCTGTCACATGACCCCAACTCCTACCAGTGCCAGTATTGCAAGTGGTACTTCAAAAGGAAAGGTTGTCTTGTGTTCCACCTGCGGACAAAGCATCAGGTGTCTGTTGGCAAGAAGTGGTCCCGTTTCGACAAAGATGATCTCATGACACCAAACAAACTAGGTAAGGAGGAAGAAGAAGATGAAGGAAGTGACTATTCAGTTGAAGGTTTCAGTGTGGGGGAAGAAGATGAAAATATGGAACAAAGTGATGCATATGAAGAAGATGAGGAAGGGGAGTCTGATCGAGGACAGGTGCCAAGAAAGAGACTTAGAAAGAAGATGGATACAAAGACATATAAGGACACAGCCTACAAAGAACTCATCTGCAAGATTTGTGGGCTTGAGTGTGAGAATGGTAGGGCACTTAAACAGCACCTGATCTCCCATGATCCCAACTCCCTCCAGTGCCGCTACTGCAAGTGGTACTTCCGCAGAAAGGGCTGTCTTGTCTTCCACCTGCGCACAAAACACCAGGTGAATGTTGGCAAGAAGTGGTCCAGAGGCCTCAAGAAGGAGCTGATGAAGAACGCTATCCGCGCCAAAGACCGGAAATCTCTCAAGCCAAAAGACCATTATGGCTTGCCAGGTGAAGTGAACAACCACTCAGAGGATTCCTCAATGGCCACTATCCTGTACAGCTGCAAGTTCTGCACCAAGAAGTTCACCAGGCCCGACTTCCTCCTGAAGCATGAGGCTATCGTACACGTGACCTTCATGAGGTTCAGATGCCGGGTCTGCCGGAAAGCCTTCTCATCCAAGTACGCCTTGCAGTCTCACTCCCACATCCATGCTGGAGAGAAAAGGTTTGAATGCTTCATCTGCAATGAGAAGTTCAACTCAAATGGCCTTCTAGTTAGGCATCTCATGCACCACGATAAGCCGGATAACTCAGAGCTGGTCTTTGCTGCTATGCAGCAGGAGGTTTCAACAGAGAGGGCAGAAGTGATGGACGAGACGGTTGAAGCTGAACCTGCTGTTGATGCGTAGATTGCCAAAGCAAAGCAACTCAACTCAGCTTACTCTTGCCATCATCATTGCCAGCAATTTCTTCTTCAGTGCCCCGATAAGGCCTAATTCACACATGACGCATTAATCCGCAATACATAGACCTGTGTACATGTAGCTCAGATACATGAATGGTTGTACCACCCATGCTCCAGCGACCATTGCTCCGCATCAGTTTCCTACACTAACGAAATCCGTAACTTTAACCTTTGACACAACACTATACACAGCACTAAACCTAACCCTAACACTAATTTAAAGTCACTTAAGGCCACCGCACACCTTACGATCGGTCTGCGATCCGATTTGTGAAATAAATCGCTATGGCATTAGATATTGGCATTTTGACAAATGAAATCTACCCTATTCAGGTTCTGAAAAGTAATATGAATGCTAAACATAGGGTTTTGGTGAGCTGTCAGCTTTCTATGGGGAATAAGGGCAAAATTAGTTTCAAATCGTAGGCAGTTGTACAATTTTTGTGACGTCACTACGACTCGGAGCCGATTTGGCCATTCCACCGACTAGAAAACTCGGCCAAGGCCGTATTATCGATTTTACTATCTGTATGACTATTCAGACCCTCACTCAAAAATATTTGTCGTTTTTAAATGATTTGTCAAATGATATTACAGTTTCTTCTGAAATAGGATCGCAGACCGATTGTAAGGTGTGCGGTGGCCTTTAGTCGTCATTTTCCATGTGCATATATTATAATTCGCTGATACCAGATTTTGGTTAAATTACCAATTAATGTGTGTGAGGTCTACCAGGCAAGCAGCGAAATCAGAGAGATGGGTCTGTCGCGCCATAAAATTACTCCAGCTGGGGAGATTTATGATGATGACATTTCCTTACACTGTAGTAGGAGGAAGGCACAATGCATTACATCAGAAGTGTCTGTCATTAAAGGGTACCAATCACCAAAAATAATTTTGCTCTGTATGTTAGAGGTTTCATGTCGTTATACTATATTCAAAATATGGGCTTCAAATATTAATCTATAAGCGTAAAAGCGACTCGTTAGCAGACTACTCGACGCACCCGTACGCGGTCGCCAAGATAAAGGCTCGCGCGGAACTAAACCCGGAGTTCGGTTCCGCGCGAGCTTTTTCATGCTATCCTTTATTTCCTTCGTACTCATTAACTGTTGACCTATAGAATACCAGACAAAGTTCTTTGAGGTTGATTTTATACTTTCTAGCTGTACACAATTATTTTTTCAGGTGATCGGTACACTTTAAAAGTGAAGTCCAGTCTCGGTGACTGACAACACCTGTTATAAGGTAAACACCTGTTATAAGGTAAACACCTGTTATAAGGTAAACACCTGTTATAAGGTAAACACCTGTTATAAGGTAAACACCTGTTATAAGGTAAACACCTGAATGGTCTCAAATTCCCCATGAGAACCCACTACTATGTGACTTCAAAACCCTATTGCAACTCGGTCTTTAAGCCTTATATCTTTGACGAAATCAAGCCAGGAGCCTATGTCTGAGCACCTCATGAACATGTTGTGGATGTAAAAGAATTACATTTTTTAATGTACATTAACTCAAAATCTACAACTCGTCTCAATCAAAATTTTGCTGCTTTTAAAGTTGAAATGTTGAATATTCGTTGTGGCACGTTTTCTCGAAGTACTAAATTTGAGGATAGGTTTTCACTTGTAGACAAATGAAGGTCACACAGTTTTTGTGTATCAGTGCAAAGTACATACCTGTAATACAGATTCTACATGTACATCACACTTGTCATTCCAAAATGTCTTGTTTAGTGATTTTTGTCAGTTGAATTACTGATGACATTTGGAAACAAACCAAGTATTGTGCATTGATTTTAACACCGAGTACACACAGCTGCCAACAGCAGTGTGCGTGGTGTGTATGTGTTTAGGAACATGGCAGATATTCATGGAAAACAGTAGGTACATAGTAAACCATTATGAAAATGTGCCCTACATACTATGTGTGAAATAGACTGCTGTTACTTGGTTGGTTGTTACTTTAAAACCTTTGAAAATGGGCAACACATCTGTTCACTGGTAATTTAACTTTTCACAATCAATGAATGCAGCATATGAAATGTGAATGAAAATTTATAAATAGATTTGTGCAAGTATAATGCTGTGAAATTATTGGCGATGCAATTTGTGAAAATGGTGATTTTTAATGTTTTTATTAATTGTTGCCAATTTGGAATTTTGTTGTTTTATTGAACTGCCATCTGTACTGTTAGGAATATGTCCCAATTGTTTAACATTGCCCTTTTGTGCTATGACTTTTTATAAGAATTTTTAGCATTCTCTATATCAGAAGATGAAGCTTCAAATTGCGAAACTGATTATTTTGCCTTAACATAGGCATGTATATGAGATAAATGAAATGTTGTTAATGAATATTAGATGTGTGTAAATGCTTTTGAAATTGCCAGAACATTGTGCTGTCATAATTGCAGAACTGATCATTTTGTACTGATGAGTTATGCAAGAATAATCACATGTTTTTGATAACCAAGATGTGTGCAAATGCTTTAAAAAATTGCCAATACTGTAAAATCATGCGCACATTTATGTGTTACATTGTATCTAATGTAAAGGTAAATTAGTACTGTTATGTCATTGCTCACTGTGCTTGCAAAGCCTATTGCCTTGTAAAGTAAATAACATTATCATATTTGAATTTTTCATGTTTTAACTCACTCAGTTTCCAAAGAATATCTCCTGTTAGACAATTTCTATGTTGTATGTTGTTGGGAGGAAATTTGATGAGATTTTTTTTGAAATTGGAAACTTGGACAAAAGTTGGAATTGTTTCCATATTATAAGTTTTTATTTGTGAAATAGATTTAAAGCTATACATATTATCAAGTTATCGATTGTAATTATCATCTGCGGCTGATAATTCTATGCTGATATTTCCAATATTTAACTTCTAATGTGATATTAAAAATGTAATATCTTTTCCACAGGTGCTTAATATATTTTTAGTTTTATTGTTCCTAAAAAAATGTTTTGTTTTAATGACAGCCTAATTGAAATATTGTGTTGTCAAACTTTTAAAAGGGGACTTAAGTACCAACATTATTTATATATATTCCCTGTTTTTATATTTTTTTTGGGGGGGGGGGGGTGGGGGTTGTAGAATCAGCAATTAGGGCAACTCTTCACTATTTTCAAAGTAGAAGTATTCCCTGAAATAGACGTCTATAAAGATATTTATCTCATTTTTGTTTGAATATATCATGATAGATGTCATAAGATGATTAAAGACAGTACAGTACTTACTTGTTTTGGTGTTTGTTTTTTTCACCCAAAACAGAGATATACATGTACATGTATTAGGCTCATGTTAAGTACTAAAACTTGCCTGTATAAAGAGTAAAGAAATGAATCTCTTTTTTTGTGTGTGTGTGTCCTTTTTAACTGGTACAGTAGAAACTCAATATAAAGAGCTCCGATAATAACAAGATTCCTGATATAACAACACTCTTAAAACTAAAGTGTTAAATCACCATTTAAAAGGGCCGAGGAGTGACAACTTTTTCAAGATTGTAGATCAACAATTTTAACATGCTGGATACAACATTGTAAAGGCTGAATCCAGCAGTTTAAAAGAGTTAATCTACCATTTTGAAAAAGTCACTCCTCAGCCCTTTTAAATGGTGATTTAACACTTTAGTTTTTAGAGTGAAGGTAATGGTCCCTGGTCTTTATATTCATTCATTTTTTACCCTGATATAAGGAGATTCCTAATATAACAAGGTTATTTTCAGAGTTTCAAGGTCCTCGTTATAGTGAGTTTCCACTGTATATCTTATAAAATCTTCATTTAATTTTCTCTCTTTTTTGGATACCCTGTCAAATGTTAAGAAAATGTTAGAAACGTATATACATGTGTTTGATAGCAATTTTTTTTCTTAAATGACACACCAGACCTCTTTGAAAGTTGAGGGGATCGGTGTAGTATAGTGCTAACCTTCATTTTTATGAAACATGAGAAAGGAGAATGAAACCCTGGGGAAATATCAATTTTAATGAAAAATGATATAGAGGAGCAATTAAAAAAAAAAAAAAGTTCCATCAAAATGGGTTATGAAGTAAAAAAGTTATGAAAGTTTGAAAAGTCTCAATTTACTTTCTATGGTGATCCTCAAATTGGCAATGTTGCTTCAAAATGACTTTTTTAGTAGTACAACTCTCCATATGTTTTGTACACAAAATTTAATATTTTCTCCATTATCTCTGAAGACGCAGCTTGTTTTTTTTGTGAACTCAACATATGTTGTGTCACATACACTTTCCCATGATATATCTTGAGCTAAGAAGGAGACAAGCTGCACCTTGAGAGATACTGGGGAAAATATGAAATTTTGTGTACAAAACATATGGAGAGTTGTAGTACTAAACCTGTCACTTTGAAGCGACATTGCTAATTTGAGGATCGCCATAGAAAGTAAATTGAGACTTTTCAAACTTTCATAACTCTCATTTCTTAACCGATTTTGATGGAACTTTAAAAAAAAAATTGCTCCTCTCTATATATCCTCTCTTTTCATTAAAATTTTTTTTTTTCCCAGGGTTTCATTCTCCTTTAATGTTATTTTATGTTGAGTTCTGGTCATGTGATTACATTGCGAAATAAACTGTCTCAAAGCAATTGGGGAAAGGTTGATCATGTCTACATAAGAATTGGTGTACACTGTAAGGGTTTTTTAATGATCAAAATGATGAGAAATCAACCCAATCTTGCTGAAATTCACATGCACTGCACACGTCAGAAATGGGTATATGGGACAGAATAATTGGCCTGAACACTTCAGCTGTTTCTCATCCATGTATTTCGAATATGAGGGCATTTGAAGAGCATGCAATCATTTTCAGGGGACATTTCTACTATGATGTTCTTCCAGACTGACATAAAATGAATGAGAAAGCTCAAAAATTATATTATTTTGTTTTTCACCTTTCACAGAGCCCAACCTTCCCTTTAACTACTACTCTACAACTGTGAAAAATGTCATAGTCAAATTTAAATGATAAGTTCGTCAAACGGACGCAACTTTTGATCCTCCATAGACATATGTTACAACAAGACGGTACATTTATCTCAAAACGGCACACTTGTGGGTTATATAAATGTATCGCTATATTGCACCGACCCCCTCGGCTGTGTTACTTCTTACATGTACACGAAAGCTTTGAAAGCACATTTTGTTCTGTGTATAACTGCGTTTTGTAGGACTGAATAATAGGAATGTGAAATTCTCTTTCAAGACAATTTTGAATAAGTGTTGACTTGTATCTTCGAACATTTTCAATGTTGAAAGTTCAATATCTTTGTAAACTGTATATGGAGTAATACTCCTTTTTTCAGTGTAATAACACATCTCAAACTGTTCAGTAGTTGTACTACCTATGTCTGTCTGCTTTTCTCTTCTTTTTTTGTTGACAATGATTTGATAAATACATCAGAATAGCAATACTTATGTAAGGTAATGCTTAGTGCTGGTAAATTTTGGATAGGCTTATATATAGGAGAGCAATGCGTATAGTTGGAGAGATACCCGTGACTCGTATTGTATTGTCCTCCCCTAAATCTCAAAGCTTACTGAAGAAAACAGATTATTGATTTGGTCTCAAAAGACCTAGATCAGCAAAGAAAAACACATTTTTCACAAAATCAGTGACCATGACCCAAAATATATATTGACAAGTCAGAAGAGGACATAAGAGAGAGAGAGAGAGAGAGAGAGAGAGAGAGAGAGAGAGGAGAGAGGGAGAGATGGAGGGAGAGAGGGAGAGAGGGAGGGAGGGAGTTACCTATCAATGTATTCACAAAGGTCGACTGAAGTTAAAGTGTACATGTACCAATCGCCTAAAAATATATTTTGTGTACAGCTAGAATGTATAAAATCAACCTCGGAACACTTTACCTTGCCTTCTATGGATTAACGGTTAAGAGTATTCTAGGAAATGAAGGAAAATATAAAGCCCCTGGCGCGGAACCCAACTGGCCAAAGAAATACTTTAGGGAGCTGGGGAAAGGAAAGAGAAGATCGAAAGAGTTTTTTTTTTTTTTTTTAGAAGAGATCAGTATCCATATTCGTCAGATCTATTGTGGAGGTGGGGGGGGGGGGGGGGGGGAGGATCACGCCCCTGACGCCCACTAGTGTAGCAACATTTTTTGAACGGGGGGGGGGGGGGGTGACACCCAAATCACCGAGTCACATAGGTGCAACATAATAAACCCACAGACACGCATGTGACCCCGAAGTTCGTGGATGTCTATTTTATTTTTTAGAGGATAAACAGGGGAGGGTGCAGGAGCCTGGGAACGATTTTGTTACTGGGGGTGTTGTGAGCAAAAAAAAAAAAAAGAAAAAAAAAAAAGAAAAAAAAAGGTCCTCAGCGTTTTGGGTCTCTTATTAACTACTTTTTAGCTACAGCACCCCCAGCATCCTCGGCCTTCTAGGGGGTGCTATGCACTCCCTCAAAAAATTCTAGAGGGTGCTGCAGCACCCCCAGCACCCCCGGCTCCCAGGGGCCTGGAGGGGTGGCCCCCTTGTTCCCCTCTGGCTACGCCAATGCTAACACACATCGGAAGAGAATAGGTTACATGACATATGCATGAATAAGATTTTAAACATTTTAGCAAAAAATTACAATGGGGGCACCCAGCAAGTGGCGTAAAGATACAGGTCGTACTTCAATCGGAATGTCGGAAATTAACGAGTATAATTTTAAAAAAAAGGGGGGGGGGGGCGAAAGAGGAAGAAAAGGAGAGAGGAAAATAAATTTGATCACAGGACCCTGTTACATATAATCGATGGCCTTGTTAACTCATTTTTGTATTCTCCTTGTATTCCAAAGGTACTTCATCCCTTTTGCAAACTTGCCCAAAATTCCGCGAAAATTTGCATAGATTTAGTATAGACATCCTGTTGATGAAATGTCAAGATCACTAGTATACATTAGTTCTACTTGCTTTTGTCGCAGAGGGAGCTATTCAGAAATCAACGCAAGTACATGTACATGTCCTAGTAACGGTCAAAAAATGATTTTAAAAATTATGCTCTTATTTTTTTTAGTCGAAAAAAATAAAGTTTTAGCATAATTATTGTTGTACTTGCTTACTGAAAAAGCAAATTAAATTCCTTTAATTTATCGCATATACTCACACAACTTCAAAATTTGGCGCTGCAAAAATGAAGAAGCTTTAAGATCGGTGCCCCCCCCCCTCCCTCCCACCATGTCGGGGTCTCAATGGCTGCCCTAGCTACGCCACTGTCTCTTGTCTGTCGCCCCCCACTCTCTTTCTTTCTCTCTCTCTCTCTCTCTATGTCAAATTCATGAATAAACTTCCACAACCAGAGGATGATCTGACCCGTATTTCACAACTGAGTTACATTGAAACAAAAAACAATCTTGAAAGAATACAAAGGAAAGTTTGCAAAATTATTTTAGGGTCTGATTTTATTTCATGTTCACAATCATATGACAACTATATAGTATTCCTAGGTCAGGGCCATGTTTCATAAAACTTATCAATAACATTAAGCTATAATAACTGTTACAAGCTACTGAAACCCTTGAATCTGATTGGCTGAGAACAAATTTGTCATAGAAATTGCGCAGTTGTTATTGATAACAAGTTTTATGAAACGGGGCCAGGTAAAGAATCTCATGCAGTGGGACAGGTAGAGACAGAAAGGAGAGAAGTAAAACAGAATAGGAAGAATACCTTAAAGATGCATGTACCCTAAGCTTCGAGAGAGCAGATTATTATGAACTCATTTTATCCTAAAACTAATAAATGAGTGGAACAAACTTCCGGAGTATGTACACTCTAAAAACTAAAGTGTTAATTAAATCACCATTTAAAGGGCCGAGGAGTGACAACTTTTTCAAAATTGTAGATTAACACTTTTAACATGCTGGATACAACACTATAAAGGCTGAATCAAGCAGTTTAAAAGAGTTGATCTACCATTTTGAAAAAAGTTGTCACTCCTCGGCCCTTTTAAATGGTGATTTAACACTTGAGTTTTTAGAGTGTAGTCAATAAGAAAACTCTTAGCGTGTTTAAAAAAGCCATTTCAAGTTTCTTAGTCAATTTCTCAAATAGTTATCACAACCACGCAATTTTGTACTCGGCAATATGTGACTTACTTACAATCCTCACCATACTGATCATCTTTTATACATTTCATAACCGTTTGGAAAATAAACGAGATGACATAAAATACGGTAAGAGGTCGGCGTTGGAGGAGGGAAGAGGGGATGGGGAGGGTGTAGGGAGAAGGGGCTCGAAATGAAGATAGGAGAGAAGAAAGGTGAGATCAACGTGAAGATGGAGGAAGAAGCGGAAGTGGAAGAAGAGGCTGTGGAAAGTGAATGTAACTAGTGGCATATATACTGATCGTTAGGGTGAAAGAAATAGAGGGCATGGGGGGGGGGGGGGGGGGGAGGCGTGTAGATAACTGAGGGAGAAAAGAGGGAAGAGAAAGGAGAGGAGCTATCGAGAAGGGAAGGTTTATAAAGTTGGTATCGATGGGAGAGGAGGTGATGATTTCTAAAAGAAAAATATACAGAGAATTAGGGAACTTGAGGAAGAGAAATGGAGGAAGATGCGCAAAACAAGGAAGAAACAATTCTAATAGATCGTGTCATTCGTCCAGCTCATGCTGTGTTTTGATTAATTTGAGGTGAAGCTAGGGAGGGGGATCAAATGTGGCATGAATGAGACTAGCCTAGCCTATACTTCATAGACAGGAAAGTCTGTTTATTCAAATGGGAAGTGTGATTTATTTCCAGTGATTTCTATATGAAGCTAGAACTACCCAGAAGGAAAAACCAGTTAGACCAGTAAGAAATTTTAACTGGTTTCCAGTTGATTTTTAACTGGACCAGTTAAAATCAACTAGAAACCAGTTATATCAATTGGATTCCAGTTGAAAAACAGTAGTAAAACCAGTTGAACTAGTTTTGATCCAACTGGTGTAACTGCCCATTGAACAATGGCCATATTTCCAGTTAAACCAGTTGATGATTGAGCAGACTCCGGTTGGCAATTTTATCCTGGGATACTACTGAAATAACAAAGACATTATTACTATTTAATCATCATCATCATTACTGTTATTATTATTATTACTATTATTATTATTATTATTATTATTATTATTATTATTATTATCATCATTGTTGTTGTTGTTGTTGTTGTTATTATTATTATTGTCAATCGATAAAGCAAGATGAGTTTCCAGATATGGTCAACTGGTTTAATTCCAGTTTTTGTTTCAATTAGAATTTCCAATTGGTTTTTGACCAGTTAGACCAGTTGATCAGCTGGTTTTACCTCATTTGCATATTTGCTATTTTTTTATAGAGAAATCAACATTTAAAGTGAAATACAAATGCAATCTTATTTCTATGTTTCAATACTTATTCTAGATATTTGTATAAAATATTTCACAATAAAAATGTATGATTTTGCATTACATATTTCAAATAACAACAGAAAGAGTAATTCACTAACCATCATCACAAGTATAATACACTGATCCTGCTATATAAGAAACTAAATGGGAGTTTCTAGTTGACCCTGGAAAATACCAGTAAGACCAGTTGGAAACACCAGTTGAAAATTCCTGTTACAAGGCCTGTTGAAAATTCCAGCTACAAGACCAGCTAAAGTGGACCAGTTAGACCAGTGAGACCAGTTATACCGATGTTTCAATTTCCAGAGTTACCAGTTGGAATTTAGCTGTTTCAACTGGTCCCGTTCATTCTGGGTAATTTGTATAAATGCTTAAATTGATGAAGATATACAAGAAAGCTAATAATAATCTTTTATTAGCATAATGATTAACTGCTGTGATGGGCCAAGGTATATGGTCATAAATGAAACAATCTGTTTGCATATCATAAAATTATACGGCCGCAAAATCAAAATTCATATGCTGACTCCATAGAAATTTTTGTTTGGCTTCCATTCAAAACTTATACTTCACCTACACAAACACGCACATATGAATCCAAATTTCATATCACTTGGATGAAATTGGCCCAGTTCTGTATCTTCTCTCAAATTCCTCATAATTCCTCGTGTAACCTCTACTGTGTAAGCACAAAGTCTTTTTCACTAATTAATTGCACAAATAGGCAAAACGAGTTTATCCTTACGAATTCGCTATCGGTGTATTTATTGATCTGTCAAATGCAATTGACACTATTAACCACAACATTTTACTATCTAGGCTTAATCATCATGACATTCGTGGGACTGCGATCTTTTTGATTCTAGGACAACTACCCCCTAGACAACTACCCCCCGGACAACTAACCCCCGGAAAACCACCCCCTGGACGACTACCCCCCTAGGACATCTACCCCCAGGACAACTACCCCCCAGGACAACTACCCCCCAGGACAACTACCCCCCAGGACAACTACCCCCCAGGACAATTACCCCCAGGACAATTTTTACGGGGGTAGCTGTCCAGGGGGTAGTGGTTCGGGGGGTAGTTGTCCTGGGGGGTAATTGTCCTGGGGGGTAGTTGTCCTGGGGGGTAATTGTCCTGGGGGGGGGGTAGTTGTCCTGGGGGGTAGTTGTCCTAGGGGGTAGTTGTCCTGGGGGTTAGTTGTCCTAGGGGGTAGTCGTCCAGGGGGTGGTTTTCCGGGGGTGGTTGTCCGGGGGTAATTGTCCAGGGGGTAGTTGTCCGGATACGGATCTTTTTAAATATCTACCTTCATAATCGTCATCAGTGTACCACTGACAATTTTCCCCAATCAGACTTTAAGGGAATTACAAGAGGTGTTCCCCAGGGCTCTCTGTTAGGCCCATTCTTTTCATTCTGTTTGTAAATGACATTTACCGATCATTCAATCTACTATCGTTTATTTTTTACTCTGATGATACAAATTTACTATATTCTCATAAAAATCTTGATGTTTTATATAAAACTGAAAACACTGATTTATTGAAAGTTTGCGATTGGTTTGCTGCTAATAAGTTAACAATCAACTACAAGAAATGTAACTACATGATATTCTGCAACTCCCGAAAGCCTCCAGTTTTTAGCTCTGTACAAATCATACTAAATAACTTTGCCTAATGTCTTTTTAAAAATAAAAAAAAATCAAATCTCGTATCTTTTGCATAAGAGTACAGTGGGACAGAACACAGTATAATGTGTCCCACGTAGTGTGTTTGCATGAGTATAAAATTGGTTTGATTTTGTTGAAAATCAAGGGATGTCACGCACACAATACACATCCAGGATCGAGTAGACTAAGACTTCACAGTTCACGATTCTAAAATGCATAAAATTGTATTGAAACAGTAGGCCTATACTGCAGCGGTGTTTTTCTGCGAGCCCGGCCAGACATGGCGACTGTCGCGCCATAGGTCGCATCAAACGTAGAGGGCGTTATTTTATCCACTCCAGAGTTATACATACAGAGAGTCGTGGCACTGGAGGTCGCTTCTGATTGGTCAGTCATTTCATGGTCCTTCAAATAGTTCCCTCCCATAGAGAATGTACGTGAAAGGGAAGTATTGGGAGCTCCATGATCCGCCATATTGTAAACTAAAGGCCAACGCGCACCTTACGATCGGTCTGCGATCCGATTTCAGAAGAAAATGTAATATCATTTGACAAATCATTTAAAAACGAAAAATACTTTTGATTGAGGGTCTGAATAGTCATACAGATAGTAAAATCGATAACACGGCCTTTGCCGAGTTTTCTAGTCGGTAGAATGGCCAAATCGGCTCCGAGTCGTAGTGATGACAAAAAAAAATCGTACGACTGCCTACGATTTGAAACTAATTTTGCCCTTACTCCCTGTAGAAAGCTGACAACTGACCAAAACCCTATGTTTAGTATATTCATATTACTTTTCAGAACCTGAATAGGGTAGATTTCATTTGTTAAAATGCCAATATTAAATGCCATAGCGATTTATTTCACAAATCGGATTGCAGACCGATCGTTAGGTGTGCGATGGCCTTAAGACCGCGTACGAGTAGGCTTATTATGCGCGTGTCACAACTCTCTCTTCAAATGCGCTCTGATCCACTGGTAGATATCGATTGTGCAAACACAACTAGGTGATGCACTTCAAATTGGAAAATTTGCGTCACTAGGGTACACATAAAATAAGACTTAGTGATATTAAGACGCTACATAATAAGACACCTTGGATATTTGATAAAAGCGACTCAATGCATATTACACCATTTTTCTAAAATGTCTCTAAAATTTCTCAATAATTTAATCTTCGGGGCCGCTGATCGAATCGCCTGATCGCGTTTCCTATGGCTTCAAGGTTAGCCTTGATCTGTCTCCTAAGACAGCATGCTAATGAGATGCCAATGATCTGAAACGGCAAGAAAATGATAATAAAATCACATGTCAACTGGATAAAGGTTTGCGTACAAGGAATCTTCTATTACTTTTATTTAGTCGCTATGATAATCATGATAAATGAAATTTCATCTTGTCTTGTTGATTAATAAAAACTTCAGTTGTATCTGATATCGTACCACAATCGACATAGAATGAAAACCGGCAGCGGTTTTGTGATGGAGAACTGGCTCCAATCACCACCCAGAGACAACATCTATATAATGATGATGGTTAAAGGGAATTGGTAACTTTGCGGAGGTTTGATTTAGTAAACTGTTGAAATTTGATGTTTGTGTTTTATAATGGTGTTCAGAAGGATAAATAAACAGCCAGGAATATAAAGGTTTTACAATATAATGATGACTTGTTATTTTCAAGATATCTATGGTCGAATACTGCCATTCATGAAACCGTAGTGGGGTATGCTTTAGCTTAACACCGTAATCTATGAGGAGAAAAGGTTTGGCATATTTCCGGTCATTTGCATATTCTAACTTTTTGTGAAGCACATGATGATGCGTTTAACATGCATTTTTCGGGGCTTCATCTTTACAATATTATTACATACACTGATAGCATTTAGGCCATGCAGCTCAAAGTTACAGATTACCTATAACCCAAATTCATTCTCCAGTCAATAGAGGAATTTTAAACCCTAAACCTCACACTCTACCAGTGGCGTAATATGGGCCCAGCCGTTGGAGGGGTACTGGCATCATGGGGGTAGGGGGTAGGGGGTAGGGGCACCGCTGCACTTGTCTTACTATATGCCTAAGTGGATGAAATGTAAATTAACGAGGGGAGGGTGTCCTATCACTTCTTTCCACGTTGCTCTCGCGTCTCCATTTCTTTTTGTTTTCTCTCTCTTTTCCCATTTCCCTGTATTGATTGAGGAGAGGGGGGGGGGGGCACGTGTCTCCTTATGCCACTGCATTAAACATTTTGTGATGTTCCTTTCTTGTTGTTATTGTTGTTATGTTTGTCATGTTTGTTCTTACTCCATAAACACACTCTTCGTGATTATAACTTTTTCATGTAGTCCTGAAGTAGTGCAAACAATGATAAAATTTGCTTATTAAGTCGGATCATTGACATTATTGGCAAAAACTAATTAAGGCCAAATTTGCAATCTTGTCACTTTTCTCACTCCATAGCACAAGCTCTAAAACAGAACATTTTCTGCATGCGCTGGTCATTCAAGTGGTATGTCGAACAAATTCTAACAAGTTTTTTTTTTTTTTATCCCTTGCAAGAGGTCTGGAATGCATCCTTAAATCTATAATAATGCGTATAGTGGAAATTGCATATTGTAAAAGTAAAACCCAAGTTTACATCCATGTTCTAACCTCAAAAACAGCACTACCAATGGCCAGTCCTGCAATGACGTCCATGTTATCAAAAAGAAGATCTTTGATCACGGTGGAACAAGGCTGAGGTAAAAACCAAAACAAAACAAGACTTACTAATCGGAGATCGTGTAAGTACTTGACAAAATGCAGTTTGGAGTATTAAAATATGTTTCAGTTTTCAGTTTCAGTTTATTGTTTCATATTTCACATTTACAATGTGTGTTTTTTACAGTATACATGTAAATGGGTACAAACAATTATTGGTACAAACAAGATAAATGATACGAACAAACAAGAGATATATTGTCAGAGAAAATAAAAGAAGGTGAGTACCTCATATCTATGCGTTTGCATGCAATATTAATTGAGCAGACTGGGCTATAATAATAATGAAATATTGAGGAGCCTAAGGAGGAAGCTACGCTTGTGAGTTATAGGCTCCAAAGAGTAATGATATAATATTTGAAATAGTCTTTGAAAATAGTAAGAACGAGCAATGCATGATACAGCAATATGAGTATATAAATGAATATAAATAAAATTATTGTGTTACAGTAATCAAAATCGAAGAAATAGTATTGGATGGCTTTGTCACTTTCATTACAGCAATAATATAATAATTCACATTTTTAGGGTAAATAAACATTTCCTGTACGCCATGGCAATTTCTGAAGCATATATTCCGAAGTGCTGACATGATTTTTTATTCTCAATTTTTACCGATGGCTTAACGCAACGCACTACATAAGAAAAAACATATAATACAGTAATCACGTATAAACCAACGTAACAGGATTATGATGTCAGCATTTCGGCATAAATGAATAGAACATTTTATCAATATGCAGAAGAAGAAGAAGAAGGAGAAGAAGAAGAAGAAGAAGAAAGATAAAAAAACATCTCCCAGCACCCAGCGACGGGCCACCACACCCGCCCGCAACGAGCTATATTGCACCCCAGATGCTCGTCAGAGATTTTCAAAATTTAAAGTTTCTTTGTCGGTATTGTTAACATCAGTACTAGTATTGATTATATGATCAGTTTCTGTATATATATTTATTCTAATGCATGTAAAGATTTTAAACAAAACAAATATCCATTTCTCACATGGATAATGAAAAAATGACAACTCATTTAACGTAAACGCTGAGCTCAGGCACAGCCCTGAAAGAGTTATTGTGGCAAAAGAAGAAGAAGAAGAAGAAGAAGAAGAAGAAGAAGAAGAAGAAGAAGAAGAAGAAGAAGAAGAAGAAGAAGAAGAAGAAGAAGAAGAAGAAGAAGAAGAAGAAGAAGAAGATAAAGAAGAAGAAGAAGAAGAAGAAGAAGAAGAAGAAGAAGAAGAAGAAGAAGAAGAAGAAGAAGAAGAAGAAGAAGAAGAAGAAGAAGAAGAAGAAGAAGATAAAGAAGAAGAAGAAGAAGAAGAAGAAGAAGATAAAGAAGAAGAAGAAGGAGAAGAAGAAGAAGAAGATAAAGAAGAAGAAGAAGGAGAATAATAATAATAATAATAAGATGATGAAGAAGAAGAAGAAGAAGAAGAAGATAAAGAAGAAGAAGAAGAAGAAGATGAAGAAGAAGAAGAAGATAAAGAAGAAGAAGGAGAAGAAGAAGAAGAAGGAGAAGAAGAAGAAGAAGAAGATAAAGAAGAAGAAGAAGAAGAAGAAGAAGAAGAAGAAGATGAAGAAGAAGAAGAAGAAGAAGAAGAAGATAAAGAAGAAGAAGAAGAAGAAGAAGAAGATGAAGAAGAAGAAGAAGAAGAAGAAGATAAAGAAGAAGAAGAAGAAGAAGAAGAAGATAAAGAAGAAGAAGAAGGAGAAGAAGAAGAAGAAGAAGAAGAAGATAAAGAAGAAGAAGAAGGAGAATAATAATAATAATAAGAAGAAGATGAAGAAGAAGAAGAAGAAGAAGAAGAAGAAGAAGAAGAAGAAGAAGAAGAAGAAGAAGAAGATGAAGAAGAAGAAGAAGATAAAGAAGAAGAAGGAGAAGAAGAAGAAGAAGGAGAAGAAGAAGAAGAAGAAGAAGAAGAAGAAGAAGAAGAAGATAAAGAAGAAGAAGAAGAAGAAGAAGAAGAAGAAGAAGAAGAAGAAGAAGAAGAAGAAGAAGAAGAAGAAGGACAAAAACAACATTAATCAACATTCGCTCGACAAAGAGTATGTGTCTGCTTAAGGATTTATTCCTAAATCAAAGTTGAATTCCACTTTTAAAGGTAGACAAAGAGGAATTGAGTTGAAATAAACTGAAATATACCGAAAGCTTACATCTTCATAGATATCGAAGTTAACTGAGCCAATGATATGACATCCTGGAGTGTCGGGTACTTTGCAGCAAGAACTAGGTACAAGATTTGGTTGTTCTACGTCCCATCCTCTCCAATCTGTGTAGTTATCAACTCCACAACATTCCAGCTTCATTAAAGTACATGAAGAAAAAGTTAATGTTCAAAATGCATGTACATGTACAAACTAAGAAATTAGGGTGCAGTTTTGCACCCGTAGGGGTGCAAACCGTTGGTACAATAGCAGCACCCTTCAGGGTGCAGATTTGAACTTTTTAGGGTGCATATATGGAAAATGCGCTACACTACGTTATTATTATTATCATATGTGCACCTTGTTTGGAGCAGATGTGCACCCTAGGGGGTTGAAAATTTGCACCCCTGTGTGGGAGTTCAAAATCGCACCCCAATATGAGGTGCATTTTTTAAACCCTCTGGGTTCATAACTGCACCCTAAAGGTTGCATCGTCAATGACAATCGATCACCATTCTCGCCTCTTCACAGCTTAACATCACACAATAAAAAGTTATTGCCGATATTTTACAAATCACGCACAAATAGAGGACATGCATTAAACTACACGCCATGAGGGGACCTCGGTGAGATCCGTCAAGCCACCGCGCCCGGTTGTCTACAGTGCGACAGCTCGTTTTACTCATATAACTTTAAAAGCTGAAGCACATACTCCACTATCTATCCATATAACAAATCAGTACAGTAGCAGTTAGTAAAACTAGCACTTTCACTTAAAATGATATAATCCCGACAGAATTATCAAATGTAACCATGTACTTTTATTCATATAACTTTTCCGACAAAGAAACTATCGAAATGAGCCATAATAAAACTCCCCATATAATTTGAATATGCGAATTATGAAAATTTTCCTGCCTTAAGCCCTAATAGAGTTTGCCAAGTATTTGTGTAATTAACACATGAATGGTAAATTTCAGCATGGCAGCCACATAGCCCAGATACTTAACAAGCCCCTCTACTATGCCTCGTCAAACAGTTTGAAGATGGACAATGGGTGTGTTTACATAATCCTGACAATATCATTTGACTGCTTTTGAGAAAGCAATACAATTTTCACAATTTGATAACTTATTATTGAAATGATCATTTGACACCAAATTGCCCCCAAGAAAGTTACGGTACTCAAAATTATACTATGTAAATTAATCTTAATTGAATTACGCACATAGTGGAGTTATAAAGGTTATAATGTAAGAAAGTGGTTTTTCTCTACATCCGGAGCATTTTGGGCAGCAAGGCGTGGTTTAGGGGCGCTTTGGTGTTTTTTTCAGGGGGCGTTACACCCCCTCCCGACAGAAATTGTTGTCACTCTTTATTTTTTGTAGTGTGCATCCACACTTCTTCCTTCCGACAAAATTTGGTACAAGTGCCTTGAGGGGAAAAAAATTCTCCAGTATTTAGGGGCGATCTGACAACCCATCTCGACTGATATGACGGAAACTTTTGTCGATTTTTATGTGTTGGTAATGTATTGTCATACACCATCCTTTTGACAAAGCTTGGTGCATATGTTAGATGGGTTGAAATTGCCCCGACTTTTGGGCCCTTTCGGGGCTCTGGAGGCCAAACCCGGCGGCTTCGTTCGAGCTGACAAGGTTTTTTGTGAATGACATGGATGGTCTAAGTAACTTTAAGGGTTCAAATCTCATATGTAAAATTGGGTGACTAGTTCGGGACAGGCTCCCAGACTATAATAAAAAGAATGGAGGCTCCGAATTCGTTATCATTCAGAGATAATGTGCATGTACTTACTCCTTCTTGCATACTATCAAAAAGTTGTTGAGTTGAAGAACTCATGTTATAATTCTTCTGAAGATGGGACATGTTCTTATCGATCAGCTGATCAATGTCATCACGCAGGACATAGCCAGAGATTCCAGCAGCCAGCTCCAAGATTAGAAGGAGTACCATGATGAAAGCATACTATAGAAACAATCATGATACAAATATTTTCTAAAACAATATTAGTAGTTTCATGATGAAACAAACTATAGAAACAATCATGATACAAATATTTTCTAAAACAATATTAGGAGTTTCATGATGAAAGCATACTACAGAAACAATCATAATACAAATATTCCATAAAACAAGATTAGAAGGAGTACCATGATGAAAGCATACTTTAGAAACAATCATGATACAAATATTTTCTAAAACAATATTAGGAGTTTCATGATGAAACAAACTATAGAAACAATCATGATACAAATATTTTCTAAAACAATATTAGGAGTTTCATGATGAAAGCATACTACAGAAACAATCATAATACAAATATTCCATAAAACAAGATTAGAAGGAGTACCATGATGAAAGCATACTTTAGAAACAATCATGATACAAATATTTTCTAAAACAATATTAGTAGTTTCATGATGAAACAAACTATAGAAACAATCATGATACAAATATTTTCTAAAACAATATTAGGAGTTTCATGATGAAAGCATACTACAGAAACAATCATAATACAAATATTCCATAAAACAAGATTAGAAGGAGTACCATGATGAAAGCATACTTTAGAAACAATCATGATACAAATATTTCGTAACACAATAATTAGAAGGAGTACCATGATGAAAGCATACTACAGAAACAATCATGATACAAATATTTCGTAAAACAATAATTAGAAGGAGTATCGTGATGAAAGCATACTTTAAGCCCACCGCACACTATACGATCGGTCTACGATCCGATTTGGAAATAAATCGCAATATCATTAAAATATAGGCAGTTTAACAAGTGAAAGCTACCTGATTCAGGTTCTGAACAATAATATGAATAATATGAATTTGGTGCGATATCAGCCTTATATCCGGATTAAGGGCAAAATTAGTTTCAAATCGTAGGCAGCCGTACGATTTTTGTGACGTCACTGCGACTCGGAGCCGATTCGGCCATTACACGGATTAGAAAACTCGGCAAAGGCCGTATTATCGATTTTACTATCTATGTAACTAATCAGAACCTCAATGAAATATATTTTATGTGTTTAACTGTTTATATCTAATGCTATAACATTTTCTTTCAAAATCGGATCGTAGACCGATCGTATATTGTGCTGTGGGCTTTAGAAACAATCATGATACAAATATTTCATAAAACAATATTAGAAGGAGTACCATGATGAAAGCATACTATAGAAACAATCATGATACAAATATTTCATAAAACAATATTAGGAGTTTCATGATGAAATATACTATAGAAACAATCATGATACGAATATTTTCTGAAACAATATTAGGAGTTTCATGATTAAAGCATACTATAGAAATAATCATGATAACAATATTTCATGAAACAACATTAGGAGTACCGTGATGAATGCATACTATCAAAATATCAGTCAAAATCACACTTCACAAAACAGCCCGAAGATTAGAAAATTAACCATGATGATTAATGAAAGTGTTATGTAAAGATCTCCACAAAATACTTCGTAAAACAGAATTCGAAGGAGTACAGTGATAAAAGAGATACTATATAGATGTTAATCAAAACCTGATTTATACTTTATGTAACAACTAGAGTACCATAATGAAAACATAGGCCCTACTATAATGACAATCATGACAAAAACAATTTCTTTAAACAACTACAACATTATGGGGAATTACTACGAAAAAAATTATGGCAAGAACAATGAAGAAGATTAAAACGAAAATATTGGAAGAAGGGATATCATAAAAATCATACTGCAGAAACAATGAATAAAATAACATACTCGGAAGATAGAAAGGAAAGTCGACAACGTTTTCATTTTCACTGTTAAATTTGGAAGTTCAGAACTGAGCTCACTGTAAATATTGGGTAAACTGAGAATTCCCCAACAAAAGTCATGAGGGTAAATATGACTGTGTCCGACCAACTTTTGGTAATTTTACCCAACATGGGTATTGATTTACTCAATCTCGTTCAACTTTTACCACAAATTGAGCGAAAGTTACCAGATTTTGAACACAAAAATATATTTGGTTGGTCGACATTTAACATATACTTACTTCATGTAGGGCATTTTTTTCAAAAGAAAATTTTCTCAGCACGGTAGACTGTATTTTTATTTTTTATTTTTTTTTCTTCTGTTTTTCTTTTTGCATCCGATTATCAAGGTGACAGAAACTTACAACTTTGAGTATGCGACGGTCCATCCGTAAGGCTCCACAGCATCCCACGAATCCAGAGAGGAATATGAAGACACCAGCACAGATTAGAGCTGTATATACAGCGTCACCTTTATTACCAGTGAAGTCCACATACCCTTGATAGAAATCAAGTGCTAGAATACCTATAACGATGACAACAAGACCTAAGATCTGGTATGAGAATCAAGGTCATTGGTTAGTATAGCTGATTATGATACTTTATAAACTTTCGAAACTACCAAGTTTGGTTGTTAAAGGTAATTGTCCAGTTTTGGTGAGCCCTCCACTAGCGTAGCTGAAGGGTGGGGGCAGACTGACAACTTTTCCCACATTTTTTTTGTTGAGAATTATGGAGGAAGGCTGGCAAAAAAAAAAAAAAAAATTGCCCCCCCCCCCCCCCCACTGAGCGACTTTTGGAGGGCTGGCGAGGAAAAAAAAATACGGAACTCCCTTTCAGCTCTTGCTGATAACTATTTTTTTTTTGTTGCTTGTCAGAGAATTATGGAGGAGAAAACATTTGATAACCCCCCCCCCCCCCAGCTACTTTTTTAAGGGCTGGCGAGGAAAAAAATCTTGTCGCTTGAATGGAGATGCGAGGATCGGGCGTTCGATCCCCGGCACGACACTTGAGCAAGGTATTTTATCTACATTGCTCTTTTACCGTACATCAAATAAATGAAGTGATATAGGCATATTGATAACAGCGTGTGCATGTGTGTTATTTATTTTTTTTTTAAATGACTTTCTGAAAAACACCCTAAAAGAGAATTTAAAGGAGAATTAACCCCAGAACACAAATGTACTTATGTTCAAAGGTGAACTATATTCTTAATCATTGGCCCGTATCGCTTTAGAAATAAAATATAAGAAAAGGGTTCAAATCAAGACAATCTAGCACGCGGTATCATCTGCTAACACTTTACAAGGGGCTGCCATTTTCTTGATGATATGGAGTTGTACATGAACCATTGGAAACCGTTCCCGTCAGAAATATATTTTTAATTCCAGAGCCAAACTGCTTCTCTTCATTACAAAACATCCCCATATATGATGGAAAATACATAACAGGTGTATACATATATTCTAAAATTAGAAATTTAGAGATTTCTTTTTAAATTCTCTGGTTTTGCTAAATAGAAATAGATTTCTTGGGCTTGCCTGGCAGAGCAGAACATAATTTATACAACGCGCATTCTGACTATTGAAGTCCATTATCTCAAAGCAGGTGAATGCATAGTTTGTCACTATTGACGCTCGGGAAAGTTATCATCCATAAATTTGAATTAATTTGCTCCGTCGCGTACGTCATAGTACCAAGACAATCGATTTATATTTAGTAAAATAGTAATTTTAAAAGGAATATAAAACACATTTTTCGTTTTTAGAATATATGTATACATCCGTTAAATATTTTAAATCTCAAATGGGATTTTGTATCAGGAAGAAAGACAATTTTGCACTCGGATTAAAAATATCTTTATGTACACATCAAGAAAATGGCAGCCCCCAGGTATCGCTAGCAGACGATAAATTTAGCTGATAAAATATTGATTCACACCCATCTCGTACATTTTAATGCAAAATTACATAGGACAACTAGAAGGAATAGATAATACATCCCTGAATAAAAGCACATTTACATTTTGAGGTTAATTCCCCTTTAAGTCGAGAGGTTTTGATGGGGTTTTTGATAACCTATTCAGAGAAAATCCGCGAAAAATTTCTGATTTTTTCAAATCTTTCACATTGATTTTTTAGGTCTTGCGTAGTATTATACACCCTATTCGAGGATTTTTTCTTCTTTCCTGTTTTTGATACCATAAACGAGATCCCGTCTGGTGGTGAAAAAACACCCCCTTTTTACTCGTTTTCATGGACGCGGATGCCGTACAGGCCTCAATGAGACATACCCACCCCGGGCGTGTTAGGCAATAAAGATTATGTACATTGTGTTAGGTTGAAAGGATTTGATTACTATATAGTCGTTATAAGCATGATTACATTTTTTGGATTTTGTCGTACCACTACTGTATAAACAGAAAGGTATCAACTTTATGTTCATTGACATGGGATAATGCCTTTCTGACTCTCAACAGGCAATAAAGGAAGTCGTTATTTCCTTTCACCCCCCAACCATTTCAACCCCTTTGTCTATACTTACGAAAGATACGAAATTGAAGATAAATAACAAATTTCTGAGGATATGCTCCACGTCTAATCCTGTCGCCATTTTGGATGATCTTTTCAGTCAATCAGTCCTTAACGAGAGAGAAATAATGCATTTATTCTAGTCTTTTAGAGTGAGAAATCCAGCCAGTGTGCTATTCCAATGTGTAGGATGTTCTGAACTAACTCATATGGAATAAAACCTATATGCCTTTGACCTTAATCATATATTTACTCTCGCTTTATGCGTTCGAGATGAACAAATAAAGAACACATATTTTCCTACGCAAATCAGAAATGCAGATCTTTCTCGATGTATATAAATATCTTGCTTTATCTTTTCATCGAAGTATACAGGGATGGTTAATTCTGTTTGAATGTATTCATTGATCTCTCCCCCTCTCTCCCCCGCCTCCCCCCCCCCCCCTCTCTCTCTCTCTCTGATGCGGTAACGATCATGTACTTCAATACTTTCCATGGCACATTTAAACGGTGCATGTCCGATCACCCTCTATTTGTAGCTATATCATTTCGCCGCATCATCATCGATATTTATATACATGCATGTGTCATATTTACATAAATGCGCAGTTTGTCATTCACAAATTCAAATAAATCAAAATATGCAGTTATGGTTTTACGCCTCACTATCCACCCCATCTTCTTTTTAAAATACTATTATTAAATTCAATTCAATTCAATTCAATTCAATTCGACTCAAAGTTTATTTCCACTCTCCCGGCTATGGAATAGCCGGGGAACTATCACCCCGAACATCCTTGTAACCAACGCCCTGATTTGGTCGTAGTTTTGGAAGATATAAAGATAATCTAATTAGTAGAACTAAATACACCTTTTGAAAGAAATGATGACGCAGCCCATCATATAGAAAAGAAGACAGATATGAAACGCTGATAGCAGAACTTCAAGAAGTAAATTGTACTGTGATATTTGAAGCAGTAGAAATAGGGCAGAGGGGGCATATCGACTAAGCTAACAAACAACGATTAAAATATATTCTTGACGAATGCAACTGCAGTATGAAGTCCAAGGAACCATGGGCACAAATCTAGGGGGGGGGGGAGACAGGGGGACATGTACCCCCACGATTTTGAAGATAGGCCAATGTCCCCCCCCCCCAATAAAATGTGATAACCTTTTTTTGTTTTGTTTGTTTGCTTGTCAGAGAATTTTGGAGGAAAAATAGACCCCAAAAATTGATAACCCTTTTTTTTTTTTTTGAGGGGGGGGGGTTGTCTTCTTTTTATCCCTACTATTATTTTGCATTATTACACATATTTTAATTGCTCTGTAAAATCTATAAAATAATCAATGTTTCATCCATCCAAGTACCTTTTCATGTACAGTGTATTTATCTTTTGGTTGGAGTGATGCCCATGCAAGTACAATAAAGACATATACTCTTAACTGCAAACCGCTTGAAGATAAATGAAGGTAAACAAAACTGCGGTGTACCTTACATCTCAGTTTAATGTCTCATCACCCCCCCCCCCCCTGCACACTCACACACACGCGCACACACACACACACACACACGCACACACACACACACACACACACATTCATAGTGGGGGGGGGGGGAGAAGAGATAGTAAAATCACTGTTTACATAATTCTAGTCTCAAATCAACTCTATTTTAAAGACCTGTACTGCAAAAAGTTTTATATATCTTTAGTAAAGATTAAACTGTTTCTGTTTTGAATGTGATTACTTGGGGGGGGGGGGGGGGACACCCTATGCAAAGTGCACTATCAGTGATGTGATTACATAAACTGTTGCCCCTTTTCCAGCTTGAATATATGCTTTACTTGTCTCTAGCGCCTAAAATTATAATTTTAGAAGTTACACAATTTGAGTGGACTTTGCAACAGTACATGTAGAATAAACACATTTTAAATGAAAAAAAAAATGTGTAAGTTGAACAGATGTACATGTGTCATCTGAGAAAACATGTAGTTTATTATAAACCTGCGTTTGTTAAAAGGAACACTATCATAACTTTGCACGGACATGACAGAAACTATATGCGGTTTTTGAGATAATAAATATGCTTCAATCAGGATTCTCTGTCATCTATGATGCATTGTTGATATTCGTCACATTCTCATAAAACAAGATCATTGAGACATTATATGTTGAATATTGAGATGGGACAAGGCTTGACTGGGGGGGGGGGGGGGGTGAATTGTAAATCCACTTGTCTGAGCCAATGGATATGATTGACCATATTGACCTATGCTTATACGCCTGACTCAAAATGTTTGCAAACTCAAAATCTTGTTGAATGTTTGTCGGTCTTGCGTGGGAACAACGTTGGTATTCAAACAAAATGTGTGAAACATGCCCTCATTCATGCATTACTGTGTTTCTAGCAGAGAATAGATCTAGACTTGCATTATTCAAAATACTGAACAAAAGAGTTGTTTTCCGCTCCAGATAGCTGCGTTTAGACGTATTTTCCCAATGGCCGCCCTAGCTTACCGACACAACCTGGACACATGTGAAGTCATCGTCAGATGATGATCCAGAATAGCCCCAAGGTTCCTTGCTTCATGGGTAGGTGTGATACTAGTCTCCCCCAACGACCGCTGGTGCGAGGATATATGCTCCTTGTTCCGAGGAACTTCGACGTAAAGTGCATCACTTCGGTTATTGCACGATATTTGCCTACACCCGGAAGACTCTGATACAGGCATTAAGTTTTTCAATCGTTAATCTGTGGGAATATTGAATACTGATAACGACTTGATAGAAGAATATCACACGAAAGTAACGCACAGTAAAAGACACCAAAATCGTACTACTCTTGTGTTCTCTGAGTGTTTATTTTGACTCATCGAAGAATATTACATGGTGGCAGCGAGGTAAAGAACCATGGAGAATTCGCATTTACCATTGCCAGACAGTTTTGACAAGGTAGCAGGCCTGAATCAAGCTGAACAATGGCCAAAATGGTCACGTCGATTTGGACGGTATCGCGTCGCATCCGGCCTTGCCACTAAGCCTGACAGTGAACAGGTTAGTACACTACTGTATGCGATGGGTGATTGTGCGGATGACATCATTGTGTCTCTCAGTGTTGATGAGAAGAAAGCAAAGTACGATGAAGTGCTGTCTGCACTGAATAAATACTTAAATGTACGAAAAAACACAATGGTTGAAAGAGCAAAATTCAACAAAAGAGTACAAAGACCTGGAGAGAGTGTCGATACGTTTATCAGCGATTTGTACAGGCTTGCTGAAGACTGTGGTTATCAGACACTGAAGGAGGAGTTGATTAGAGACAGAATTGTAGTTGGGGTGCTTGATGACTCGCTATCTGATCAGTTGCGATCTAGAGAAGACCTTACTCTCTCTAAAGCAGTTCAGTTGAGTAGGCAAGCAGAAGCCCGGAAACAAAATAAGTCTGTCATGAGAGGAGGTCTAGAAAGTGAAAGCTCGAAGTCGTCAGTGGAGCATGTCAGACACAAGAGCAAAGGAAATTCCTCAAAGAAAGCACCTCATACTCAGCACGGGAACTGCAAGTGGTGTGGACGGCAGAATCATGTACGTGCAGACTGCCCTGCAAAAGATGCAAAGTGCCATAACTGCGGAAAGTTGGGCCATTTCCAGTCTGTGTGCAGAAACAAAAACACAGATAAGGGAAAACAAAAAGAAGCAAAAGGAAAGGTGAAAGTCAGCGAAGTGGATGACTCAGATGACATTGAGGTCCCCTTTCTTGGTGAAATCAGCGAGAATGAAAACACATACTGGAGTGCTGATATCCTTGTAGATGGGATTGAAACACACTTCAAGCTAGATAGTGGAGCATCAGTTACTCTGCTGTCTGACTCTACTCCGTGGCTGAACAGACATACCTTAAAACCAACAAACAAGAGGTTACATGGTCCAGGTGAAACAGTTCTGACGGTGATAGGACAGATGACAGCAACCCTCCAACATAGAGATAAAGAGATCAAGGAAACTCTCTATGTGATTAAAAATCAGAGCTGTTCATTGCTGAGCAGGAAGGCATGTTCAGATTTGAATCTGATCTGCAAGGTGGAGGAACTTGACCACCAAGAGGCTGAAAATGCAAACTTCAAGGCTGAATTCCCACAGCTCTTCACTGGATTGGGGAAATTGAAGACAGCATACAACATCACATTGGCTCCAAATGCCAAACCAATGTGCCTGTATACAGCCAGGAAGGTTCCACATCCACTTCTACCAAAGGTGAAGAAGGAACTAGAGTCCATGTTGAAGCAAGGCGTAATCTCCAAAGTGACTGAACCGACGAAGTGGTGTTCAGGGATGGTTCCGGTACTAAAGCCCAATGGTTCAGTTAGAATTTGCGTAGACCTCACATCACTGAACAAAGCGGTGGAACGGGAGATTCACCCGATGTCTTCTGTTGATGAAAGCCTTGCAAAGCTGGGAAAGAGTACAATCTTCACCAAGTTGGACGCCAACAGCGGATTTTGGCAAATACCACTCAGCGAAGAGTCAAAGCTGTTGACAACATTCATCACTCCCTTTGGGAGATTCTACTTCAACCGACTGCCATTCGGCATTACGTCGGCACCCGAAGTCTTTCAAAGGACAATGTCCAGTATCCTAGAAGGACTAGATGGAGTGATTTGCCATATGGACGATGTGCTGATACATGGCATAACACAAAGAGATCATGACACCAGAGTTCGAGCTGTCCTTCTACGTCTGCAGGAAGCTGGGATCACACTAAATCATGACAAGTGTGAATTCTCACAACAGAGGGTGAAGTTCCTGGGGCACTTCATAGACACAACTGGTGTCGAGGTGGATCCAAGCAAGACGAGAGCCATTCGTGACTTTCCAGTTCCACGTACCGTGACAGAGTTGCAAAGGTTCCTCGGAATGGTGAACCAGGTGGGAAAATTCCTTCCCGGACTGGCTACCCTAAGTGAGCCTCTACGCCAGCTCCTGAAGAAGGATAACGTGTGGTCCTGGGGAGAACTGCAACAGAGATCTTTCAAACAGATCAAAGAAATGCTGATCTCAACTGAAGTCCTGGCTCACTATGATCCAGAACTCCCAACAGTCATTGCAGCAGATGCATCCTGTACTGGCATTGGTGCAATCCTGTATCAAGTGCAAGCAGATGGAAAACGTAGACCAGTGTGCTATGCATCTCGATCACTTACTGAGACTGAACAGAGGTATGCAGTGATCGAAAGGGAAGCACTGGCAGCGACGTGGGCATGCGAGAGATTCTCGGAGTATGTACTTGGTCTTCACTTCGAAGTAGAAACTGACCACAAGCCATTGGTTACTCTACTGAACTCGAAAGAACTTGCCAAAATGCCTCCACGTCTTCAACGCTTCAGAATGAGAATGATGAGATTTGACGCAAAGACACTGTATGTTCCTGGGAAACAACAGACCTCAGCTGACACCCTGTCACGAGCGCCGGTAGAGAGGCCAGGAAGGAGTGATGTCAGTTTCATAGAGGAGGTTGAATTGTATGCGTCAACATCAACCATCAACCTACCAGTAACAGTGCAGAGACTAGAGGAGATCAGAAATGCACAAAAAGCAGATGAAGTTTGTGCAAAAGTCAGAGACTACTGCATCAAGGGATGGCCAGACTACATGCCACACAACCCTATCCTGAAACACTACTACGAGCAGAGAGGTCATTTGAGTGTGGTAGATGACTTGCTGGTCTATGATGAAAGATTAGTCATCCCAGGACCTCTAAGACTTGATATCCTTGAGAGGCTACATCAAGGACATCTGGGAATCACCAAATGCAGAGCCAGAGCCAGAGGATCAGTGTGGTGGCCAGGTCTGTCAAAAACACTGGAGGAGATGATCTCAAGCTGTACGACCTGTGCTATTCATCGACAAGAGGTTCATGAGCCCCTGATGACCTCTTCCTTCCCTTCAAGGCCATGGGAACGTCTTGGCATGGACTTGTTCGTACACAAAGGGAAGACATTCCTGATTGTTGTAGACTACTATTCCAGATGGATTGAAGTCAAGCAACTACATGGTCAGACAACAACAGCAGTGATTTCATCACTGAAAGAGATGTTTGCAGTCCACGGGATTCCAGACCTTGTGGTATCTGACAACGGTCCGCAATTTGCCAATGACAACTTCAGAAAGCTTGCGGAAGAATATGGATTTGTCCATACTACCAGCTCCCCAAAGTACCCGCAAGCAAATGGTGAAGCGGAGAGAGGAGTTCGCACTGTGAAAGGATTGCTGAGAAAGAACGATGACATCAACCTAGCCCTTCTCAGCTACCGAGTGTCTCCACTCCAAAACGGGCTAGCTCCTTGTGAACTTCTTATGGGCAGGAGATTGAAAACCCAGGTCCCTGTGCTGCCGCACACACTCCTGCCACAAGTACAACAGCAGGACCTGAAATCTGTGAGAGAGAAAGAGAAGAAGTACCGGTCAGATCAGATGATGACCTACAACAGACGCCATGCCTCACGAGACCTTCCAGAGCTACAGCCAGGAGATTTGGTGTGGGTCCGTGATCAGTCTCGCTATGGGAGAATCACCAAGCAGGCGCAACAACCAAGATCTTACCATCTCCAGACAGAGTCTGGTACAATACGTCGCAACCGACAGGCCCTGATTTCCATCCAGGACCAAGGGAAGCCGACTAGAGTGCCTGAGTCTTCCAGTGACGAGCCTGATGATACCAGTGAACCAGATACCCTGCAGCCTACCGAGCAGACTGACCCGAGTCAGCAGGACGCCTCTCCATCTGCAGCTGCGACAGAGACGCGTACCAGATCTGGGAGACTGGTGAAAAAACCAAAGAGACTGTCCTACTAATTGATTAAACTAAAAACAGATTTTCGCGGTTGGACAGTATCGGAAAACTTAAAGTTTAATTAAAACAGTATTGAACTGGCATGATAATATACTCAAGGAAATCATCAGTGAACTCTGGAGCAGGATTTTTTGGACTTTGTTTGGTTTTGATATTATTTGGAACTCTGGACTTTAATGAGCTTGGGGGGAGATGTGGGAATATTGAATACTGATAACGACTTGATAGAAGAATATCACACGAAAGTAACGCACAGTAAAAGACACCAAAATCGTACTACTCTTGTGTTCTCTGAGTGTTTATTTTGACTCATCGAAGAATATTACATAATCCACTTGTTCCAATGGTCCTGATATTCCATTGGACCTCCATGTCGACTGGAAGACGTTGTTATGATAGTATTACAGGGTTGAAATCTGGATTAGAGTGACTTTACAGAGGAGCTATTCCTTTTGGACAATTGCACCTGTTGGCGCCAGGTTTGACGGTCTCATTGATTTACAATCATGACCTAACAACCCAAAAGTCTGTTACATTTACCCCTTCCTAGTCATGCAAAGAAATTAATTTGAGATAACAAAAATAAATATTTTTAAATTTAATGCATATTGACCTCTATGAGCTTTGACCTACTAAACTTAAAATCTAATCACTATGGTGATGCATACTAGTGCCAAGTTTAAAGTTCACAGCTATAATAGTTGAGATATGAAGGTTTCAAGGTTTCAAGGTTTCTTTATTTTCCACATGATATATGTCGGTGTTTAAAGCTCATGTACAGTATTGGTAGCAAAAAGGAAATTGGAAAGAAACATGTTAAATATAGTCTCATATTGTTCTCCTTGTATCAAAAGATGTCTGTAAGAGATCATTTGGTATTCCATCTATGATTTCCGGTGAATTTCAGTGTAAATATCTGTAAGGAATGCTTGATCACTGCCATTATGCTACGACCGTTCCACCCCGACGGTTCACCGCACAGCAATCTTGGGGCTTCGCACAGAGACAGCGTGTGTGCACTGTGTGTAGCTACTCATCATTGGTTTTACACGTGTGTTTACAGTGTTATACATGCAGCACATGCTACCTTTGTTGGGATTTTACGTGCCTGTCCCGGCACATAAATTAGTTTTTGCCTCTTATTTGTTTAATATTAAATTTTAGGAGGCGAAATCTTCACAGTGTCTTAGTATTGCTAGTATCTTGCAATTTATCAACAAAAATTGAAGAAATCTGACGAATATTTTTTGAGGGCTAACCAAAACTTTACATGACCTTTAACATAATAAACATGTAATACATATGTGTGTATGTATATATATATATATATATATATATATATATATATATACATATATATATATATATATATATATATATATATATAGTGTATGTGTGTGTGTGAAGATTAATGAGACATGAGACAAGGCCGTAGCTGAACTTCAACTTTATTAGATCAAGCTTTCGGCCTTCCCGGCCTTCTTCAGGTTCTGAAGATAATACAAACATATAGCATATACTTCAATATACACACATATCATTGTGTGTGATCAACTATATATTTGTTCTCCTTTTCTCATCTTGCCTCTCTTTCTCTCTCTCTCTCTTTCTTCCCACCACACTTACCTGCTATCCCAATGTCAAAGGTCAGGAATTTATTCACACTTGACCGCACAAATTTTACACACCACACGCATACATTAATAGTCACCCTCAACGAAACTTCACTTTCGGTAAGTGATCTTTTACATTAAATTTCTGTACAGTATTTCTAAGCTATGTTCTTCCTATTCATTCATTAAGTTACTTGTAATTAACTGTAGCCATGAAGGTATATGGTAATATCACTATGCAGATGTATATTTTGTTATTAAATGGAATATAAAAGCACACAATGATATGTGTGTATATTGAAGTATATGTTATAATTTATGTTTGTATTATCATCTTCAGAACCTGAAGAAGACCAGGAGGGCCGAAAGCTTGATCTAATAAAGTTGAAGTTCAGATACGTCCTTGTCTCCTGTCTCATCAATCCTAACACTATACAATTCACCAAGCTGGGTATCTTCGCATATATATATATATATATATATATATATATATATATACATATATATATATACAAGTTGATTCAATAATACTTAAAAAACATATATATGATAAGAAATGTTTACATGAATAGAAAAACTATTTAAAGAAGTGAAGCACAGTAATTACATATAATAAACAATTATACTATCATAATTCCAGTAAAATTAGGCATTGTAAAGAAACAGGACGGACGAGAAAGGGTTATAAGTAAAGCGATGAAGGGGCGGGAAATGAACGGAGAGGAAATACAATACGGAGGGGAAGCATAAGGGTCGTAAGAGGTGTGTGGAGGAAAATAGAGATAGAAAGAGAGGGAGTGGAAGGAAAAAGGGTTGGGAAAATATACAAGAATGCTAATAATAATCTATAGCATAATGATTAATTGGGCTGTAATGGGCCAATGTACAGATGTATCGGATCACAATTAAAAGATACAAGCTGTTTACATCGTATACACAGAATCACAATTCATATGCTGACTCCAAAGAAAAAAACTGTTTTGGGCTTCCATTCAAAACATACTTTACCCATACATACACGCACACGCACAAAAATATGAAAATAATTTTTAAAATAGGTGTCTCATTTTGGAGACTAACCCTGCTCATGGAGATCCTAGGATCTGTATGGCCCTGCTACTCTTAGTCTCGACGTTAAACCAACAGCTAGGTCAATGAATAAGTCTAATCAAGAAACTCAATAAAAATTTCAAATCTCAATCTATTATTTGGCGAACTGATCCCTCTAATTCTATTCCAAACTACTATTCATGTCACTTGCATAACATTGGCCAGTTTATTCTCTTAAATTCCGCATAGTTTCTTCGTGTAACCTCTAGTTTGTATGCACAAACCCTTGCCTTTTCTCGAAACAGAGAGTCTGAAGTGTACCCAATACCCTTACCCTGTAATATAGCTGCTCATGGACAAGCAGGAACCTGTGTTAACTTCACATTTCACAATATCACAGCATTGTAATATAATAATATGCTTGTTCACGTCTTCACCCCCCCTTAATAAATGCTCACCAGCATTCATATTTTTTGTAAATTAACTCAAATGAGAGAGAGAAAAAAAACCCCAAACAAACATCAGTGCGGTACCAATTACTATGCTGTTTGTTTTACATGTGTTATGATCAAAGATAAATGTATCTGCAACTTTGCATAATGTAAGTGGAATAAAATTGGAAATTGGCATAACAAAGGCAAGTAAAGCATGTCAACACAAACCCTTAACTTATACCATTTTGGGGACTACCGATGGCTTTGAATACAGTTAATACAGCACCCGCGCGATAAATTGTGCCTTTGAATATTTATGTGCAATAAGAAATACAACTGCAATTTCATTTCAAAGTATCACTCTTGTCACATATATTAATTTCCGGTTTTCATGGTTTTTAGGCCGATTGAGACTTTACATTATATTAGAATTTCTCGAGGCTATCTGGCTTCCAAATCAAGTGGCATACAGTTGAGACACTTCGTTGGACCCTACGTATTTTTAATGTTCAAATTTGCAGTGAGAATCTGCATCCCACAAAACTACAACTATATAAACACAGGTGTTTGAAACATGATATATCGATGTGTAAAACCAAAATTTTTCTTGCGGGATATATATCGCACTGAAATGAGAACACCTCATATCAAATTCTTACGAGTAAAATCTGTAGAGTAGATGTACAAGAAAATTATATAGATTTTCAGCATCAATATACTCTGGCAAAACGAGGGCAAGTTAAGAAAATGGGGGGGGGGGGGAAAAATATGATGTTCTTGTCCTTTCAGTGACTAAAGTTGTTTGAAATAGTAAGCAGTACTATTACTAAAATGAGTAACAAGAGCGTATGACAGCCTACATGGCACGTACTTCTAATATAACAATTTAGCATGAAAATACCAGAATAAACAGGGCTGGCAATTTATTTCATGTATTAAAAGAGAAATTTGACTCTCTCTCTCTCTTTTCTTTTTGTTGGTCTTTTCTCCCCCCCCCCCCTTTCTTTGTCCATTTCAGTACAGCATTGAAACAAAATCGAGGAATTTCAATAAGACTTTGATTCGCCCTAGTGTTATCCAACTACCAAATATTTTGTATTAATGTCTTTGACGACCTGCGTACGTGGAACGGTAAGGCGGAAGACTAGCCAAGATGGCGGATATCTTGTGATCACGTATAGGCCCTACGAGCGATTCCTACAATTTGGCACCGGCGTGGGCCTTCTACAGCTTTCGGAGTTCTGTGACCTGAACCCTTTCGAAACATGACGTAACAGGGATATCTAGGGCCTATATAGGGTACAACTTTTCAACATAAATTTTCTTAAGCATGTTCAAAATTTTCCACAATTGACTGTGGAAAAGCAACAATCTCATAGACTAAAATTCAAAATATCCTGATACAAACATGTTATTTTTATAAGGTATTCATTCAAGTAGTTTTATGTTTACCATGTTCAATTTTGTACCAATGCAAGCACAGCTACGTGATGCATTTCAAATTGGCAATATTTGCCTCACGAGGGTACACATAAAATAAGACTTAGTGATATTATGACGCTACTTATAAGACGCCTTGGATATGTGGTAAAAGCGACTCAATGCATATTGCACCATTTTTCTAAATTTTCTCTAAAATTTCTCAATGTATCATCGGGCCGCTGATTGAATCTCCTGACCGCGGCTGCTACGTCCTAGGGCCGCCGCCTCCGCCTTCGTCGGCCGCTTATGCCTTCAAAGCTAGCCTTGATCTGTCTCCTAAGACAGCATGCTAATGTGATGCCAATAATCTGAAACGGTAAGAAAATGATAATAAAATCACAAGAAATCTTCTATCATTTTTATTTAGTTGGTACGATATGCATGCTATATGAAATTTCACGTTGTTTTGTTGATAATCAAAACTTCAGTTGTACCTGTTATCGAACCACAAGCGACTTGGAATGAAAACGGCAGCGATTTTATGATGGAGAATTATAAAATATGATTCCGATACTACCCGACGACAACAGCAATATTATGATAATGGTTAACATATAACTCAAATTCATTCTCCATCCAATAGGGGAACTTTAAAGGGCAACCCAACCCAGTTCTTGAGGGAGGGGGCTCAGTCTTTACTAAAAAATTTGACAAGCAAGCAAAAAAAAAAAAAAAAAAAAAAAAAAAAAAGGTCCTCAGCATTTTTGGGCCCCTTTTTCACTCAAAAAATCTTTGAAAAAAAAAGAAGAAGGTCCTCAGCAGTTTGGGAGCCCCTTTTTGGTCCCAGGGGAGGGGGCCCGGGCCCCCCGGCCCCCTGGATCCGCCACTGACCCAACCTGCATTCTACATTTTAAGATGTTCTTTTTTTTGTTGCTGTTATGTTTGTTACGTTTGTTCTTACTCTATAAGCACACTCTACGTGATGAAACTTTTTCATCTAGTTAAGAGGTAGTCATGGTTGAGCAAACAATGAAACAATTCAAAGTTTGATCATTTTATTTTGGCATAAACCAATCAATACCTTATTGGTCATCTTGGCACTTTTCTCACTCCATAACACAAGCTCTAAAATAGAGCATTTTCTGCATGCGCTGGTTGTTGGTATGTCGCACAAACTCTAACATCTTTTTTTTCTTTTTGGCTTTGCAAGAGGTCTGCCAAATCATCCATAAACTTATAATAATGCTTATAATGGAATTAAAAATTGCATATTGTAAAAGGAAAACCTAAGACTAGATCCATGTACTTACTTGAACAACAGCAATACTAACGGCCAATCCTTCAATGGTTCTAATGTTATCACTCAGAAGACCCTTGAGCGCGGTGGAGCAAGGCTGAAGTAAAACAAAACAAGACTTACTAATCAGAGATCGTGACTTAGTAAGTACTTGACGATAATTATGCAGTTTGGAGTAAGCCTATATGCAGTCAACGTCTACTTGCGTCAATAAGCCAAGCAGAAAAAGGGGGTTCTAAATTTTAATGCTGATGTTTCTTTGTGAATATAATGAACATCTGGGGCCCGTTGCACAAAGAGTTTGCGTCTAAACGCAACTCTTAAAATCAAACGCAAGTCCTGAATGCGCACTTCTGATTGGCTGAAAATAAAGTTGCGTTTGATTTTCGTGAGTTGCGTTCAAACGCTAGTTCTGTGCAACGGGCCCCAGTACTTATATCGAATGTATTATCATCTTATTTACTACATGTACATGATGTATATAATTTATTCCCATGCAAAAAAAAAACCGAAACAAAACTCCATTTCTTGTCTATGGATAATGAAAAAAAATAAAAAAATGACAACTCATTTAACGTGACCGCTGGGCACAGGCACAGCCCTGTAAGAGTTATTGTGGCAAAAGAAGAAGAAGAAGAAGAGAGAAGAAGAAGAAGAAGAAGAAGAAGAAGAAGAAGAAGAAGAAGAAGAAGAAGAAGAAGAAGAAGAAGAAGAAGAAGAAGAAGATAAAGAAGAAGAAGGAGAAGAAGAAGAAGAAGAAGAAGAAGAAAAGAAGAAGAAGAAGAAAAGAAGAAGAAGAAGAAGAAAAGAAGAAGAAGATAAAAAAGATAAAAAAGAAGAAGAAGAAGAAGAAGAAGAAGAAGAAGAAGAAGAAGAAGAAGAAGAAGAAGAAGAAGAAGAAGTTCTAAGATGATGATGAAGAAGAAAACAACATGTAATAGCTCGACCAAGTAGTAGGGTATCTGCTCAAGGATTTATTCTTAAATCAGAGTTGAATTCCAGCACGATAATTTGCACTTTTTAAGCTAGACAAAAAGGATCGATCGGAATGGAATCGCTGAGAGTCAAAATATACTGATATATACTGAAAGCATACTACTTATCCTGTTTCAAAGCTTACGTCTTTGTGGATATCGAAGGTAGCTGAGCCAATGATATGACATCCTGGAGTGTCGGGTACTTTGCAGCAAGAATTAGGCACAAGGTTCGGTTGTTCTACGTCCCATCCTCTCCAGTCTGTGTAGTTATCAACTCCACAACATTCCAGCTTCATTAAAGTACACGAAGAAAAAAAGAAAGAAAAGGTTAATATTCAAAATACATGCATGTACCTGTATACATCCATTAATTGATCTCATTTGAACTTGAACATGCAATTGTCAAAACTTTATAATTGACCCAATTAATTTTTACATCTTCGTGTATTCTTGACATTAAAAAAGAAGAAGAAAATAGTCAAATGAGCGTCAACGCATCCAGGACTCGGCAAAGGGGGGGGGGGGGGGCACAATTCCAGAAAATCTCTGACAATCGAAAACAAATTTCTTTTTGTGTACTTCAGGAATGCTAGTTTGGATTTAAAGTGCTATACTAGTTGGTTATGCAGTGAAATGGATTATTCACATTCATGCTCATTGTGCTATACCCCACTAACCATCTCGTTTTTCTTCTACTTTTCTCGTCTAGGCCTGTTTCTCTCACTTTTTATGCTCTTTGTACTTTCTGTAAGATTTCAGGTTAATAAGCAATGTAATCTTCAAATTAGCAGTTTTCTATGCAAATTTATTTATCGTGGAATTCTTCTATCTTACCCTCTTTTCATTCTTGTCCTCACCTCCCCCTCCTCTTTCTAATTGCTTCTTTTTTTTTTCCTCTCTAATTTTGTTTACAAGTTGCATTATTTTTGTACTGTGTATTTTAGTAGTGATATACTTGTAACATTCTCATTTTTTTCTTGGAAGCTAACAGGATTACTGTGTATCATTTGCCTATTGATGTTTTATCAACCTTCCTACTGATACTCTTAATGGGCATTGTAGACATGTATTACACGGGGTAACCTCGCTAGTCATAAGGACCACTTATTCAAAACTACTCATATGGACCGTTATTCATAGCGCGTGTTAAATGAATAGCGGTTTTCTATGAACAGCGGTTCTTATGAATAGCGAGCGGACCCGTATTACACATAACTGGTTGCTTTGATGGTTTTCGATAAATGCTAGCAGATCTGTTGTGTGTTATATTTGTTTGTGATTTCTTCTGTACTGTACTTATAATAATGATCATAATAATAATAATAATAATAATAACAATAATAATATTGCCCATTTATATAGCGCAACTACTATACAAATATACTCTACTGCTTTTTACAAAGTATTATATCATTAATTATCCCGGCTTTAGGCAAGCTGCTATGATGAGGCGCTGAAGCATTCAAGGAATGTCTTCCTACCATGTACCCATTTAATTCACCTGGGTGGAGAGTAGGAAATGTAGATTAATGTCTTGCCAAAGGACATTAGTGCCGCGGCGGGACTCGAACCGCGAGCCATGTTATGCACAGTCCGGTGACGTATCCACTAAACCACAACACCTATACTTATGCCACCACACCTCATGAATATACATGTACATGTATCTTTAATCATGCATGTACATTTGGGATGTTATAATCCGTGCTATTTTACTCTTGCTCCTTAGGGAAGCTCCCCCCCCCCCCCTCCTTCTTCTTTGGTCCCTACCATTTTCTCTCTATTTCTATTTTCCCCCCTCTTTCATCTGCTATAACCATGATTACCATTCTATCAAAGAAAAATATGACAGAGAAGAAATCCTAAAAATTATCCGTAGAACCTCATGAAAATAGGCAAAAGATCTACATAATTTTTAGAATAAAAGTAGTGTCAGACCCAACTTAAACTGAAGTATAGTGGCAAAGTCAGTATGGACTCTATGCATGGAACAAATCTACCGGTAACTGTATCCAAAACCAAGGTGCTGGAGTTAAGGAAATGCCGTCTCTAAGATTGACCCGCACTCTAATGTGTTCAAATCAAAAGAATGGAGGCTCCGACTTCGTTATTTTCCAGAGATAATGTACTTACATTCTTTTGCATACTATCAAAAAGCTCTTGAGTTGAAGTACTTGATTTATAATTCTTCTGAAGCTCAGACATGTTCTCATCGACCAGCTGATCAATGTCATCACGCAGGATATAATAGCAAGAGACTCCCGCAGCCAGCTCCAAGATTAGAATTAGGACCATGAGGACAGCATACTATAGAAACAATTATGAAGAAAAAAAAAATAATGAGACAAGATTAGAAGGAGGACCATGAGATGAAACAATCATTATGAAAATATTTCATAAAACAATATTAGGAGGAGTTCCATGATGAAAGCATACTATCAAAATATCAGTCAAAACCATACTTCATAAAACAGCCCGAAGATTAGAAAATGTAGCATGCTGATTGATGAAAGTGTTATATAAAGATCTTAAAAAAAAAAAAAGGAAGAAAACTTCGTAAAACAGAATTCGAAGTACAATGATAAAAGAGAAACTATATTTTAATCAAAACACGAATTATACTTTATATAACAACGCCAAGAATAGGATGAGTATCATAATGAAAATACAGGCCCTTCTACAATGACAATCATGATAAAAACAATTTCATAAAACAACTCCAATATTATGGAGAATTACTATCAGAAAATTATGGCAAGAACAATGAAGAAGATTATAACTAAAAGATTGGAAGAAATGATATTATAAATCATACTTTAGAAACAAAGAAAAAAAAAACACATTCATTGGCTTCAAGTTCGAAAGGAAATGCGATGTTTTCATATTCACTGTTAAAAGTTTTAAATAGAGAATTAGGCACACTGTAAAAAATATTGGGTCAGAAAATTTCCAAACAAAAGTCATGAGGGTAATTATGACTGTGTCCCTTCATGGGCGCAAATCCAGGCGGACAGGGGGACATGTCCCCCCCCCTTTTTGAAGATAGGCGAATTGTCCTTCCCCCCCCCCCCCCACACACACACCTTTTTGAATAACCTTTTTTTCTTCTTTCTTTCTTTTTTTTTTTTTTTTTTTTGCTTATCAGAGAATTTTGGAGGAAAACTAGAGGCAAAAGAATGTGATAACCTTTTTTTTTTTATATTAATTTTTTTTTTTTGGCTTGTCAGAGAATTTTGGAGGAAAACTAAACCCCAAAACTATGATAACCTTTTTTTTTTGGAGGGGGGGGGGGGGTGGGTTGTCAGAAAAAAAGTTCAGACATTTCGGAAAGGTACGAAAGATAACTCATGTGATGTCCCCCCGAATTTCAAAATGGATTTGCGCCACTGTGTCTGACCAACTTTTAGTAATTTTTACCCAACTTAGGTAATGATTGACACAATCACGTTCAACTTTTACTATGTACCAGCTGAGCTAAAAATCACCAGATTTGAACACATGAATATATTTGCTAGAAAGTCGGTGGATATTAACATATATTTACCTTTATGTTGGGCATTTTTTCAAACCCAAATTTTTACAGCACGGTAGACTGTATTCCCCCCTTTTTTTTCTTTTTGAAAGCCATTATCAAAGTGAGATAAACTTACAATATTGAGTTTGCGACGGTCCAGGTTCAAGGCTCCACTGCATCCCAAGAATCCAGAGAGGAAGATGATGACACCAGCACAGATAAGGGCTATGGTTAAAGCTTCATCCGTATGACCAGTGAAGTCTACATACCCTTGATAGATATCAAGTTCTTGGATACCTCTAATCGTGACAACAAGACCCAAGATCTGGTATGAGAATCAAGGTCATTCATTAGTAAAGCTGATTCTGCATGATACAGTAACTTCATGCATGAACTGTCGATACTACCAAGTTTGGTTGTTAACTTGTTAGGCAGTTATAAGATTATGTACATTTTGATGGGTTGAAAGGATATGATTACTACAGTGGGTATTAAAAAAAAAACCGTTACAATTTTGACATATTAAAATTATGATAGAAAATTGACACAAAATTCCTAGACTGTGACATAATCATACATTTATACAAAAAAGTGATCTTTTTTTAAAAAAATGGGAGTACTTATTCGGACTGCTGGTTTAATTGTCTCTGTTCTTTCAATTTGGCGCAAGTCATTTTTCACACTCTGGACAAAAACGGTCAGTGCTCGCCCAAGCATGAGCAAAAAATTGTTTTGTTAGTGGCGCTTGATAGAACAGACTATTGGGCATATATCGACATGAAAAAAATCTTATTATCTTAAGTATTTTGAAATGTGATTTTGGCAGATTTTTCAAAAGTGTACTTTTTTTAGACGCACTGTATAGTCCTTATTAAGCAACATTTATGTCGTACCACTACTGTATAACCAGAACGATATCAACCCCTTTGTCTACTTACCAAAGAAGTGAAATTGAAGAAAAGTAACAAATCTCTGAGGCATCGCACTAAGTCGTATCCTTCTGACATTTTGGATGATCTTGTCAGTTTTGTCGATCAATCAGTCCATAACGAGAGAGAAATAATGCATTAATACTATTTTTCAGAGTGAGGAATCCAGCCAGTGTGCTATTGCAATGTGTAGCATGTTTCGAACTAACCCACATGCAATAAAACCTATGCCTTTGACCTTAATCATATATTTACTCTCGCTTTATGCGTTCGGGATGAGCAAATAAAGAACACATATTTTCCTACGCAAATCGGAAAAGTAGATCGTTCTCGATGTGTATAAATATCTTGCTTTATCTTTTCATCGAAGTGTAGGAATGGTTAGTTCTTTTGAATATATCCATTGCCTCCCCCTCCTCTCTCATTCTCTCTCTGACGTGGTAACGATCATGTACTTCAGTATTTTCCATGGCACATGAAACAGTGCATGTCAGATCACCCCCCCCCCTATTTGTAGCAATATCATTTCGCAGCATCGTCATCGATATTTATATACATGGATGTGTCATATTTACTGTTTACCAAATGCATACTGTTCAAAATTTACACATTTAAACAGGTAACTTTGAATCATTCCGCTAGTGCTCATAGAACAAATTGGAAAGGTAACTAGTAGATGGAAATTGAAGAGCAAGGTCAAAACTATCGAAATGTGATTTAATTGAAATAAAAGTGGCTTGACCATAGCGGAATATGCTTTTTCGCAGACGGTAATTTTCCATACTTTACGTGTAAAGACAAATAACTTTTAATGAAATATAATTTTCTTCCCGATAGATTAGACCTTGCTCTTCAACCTGTATACCTAGTTGCTTTCTTTGGTATTAAATTTTTGTTTCAATGCTAGCGGACCGATTCAAAGTGAGTTGTCCGCCCCCTACATAATACGTTGAGTATATAGAAATTGACTGCAATAAGACTAGTCTGCTATGGTCAAAGACCTTTTTTCTCTCGATAGATTAGACTTGCTCTTAATTTACTTACATCTAGTCGCTTCTTTCGGTATTTTCTCTAAGCGCTAGCAGACCGTTGGATACTATAGGTTTTCCCGCCCAATTTCATCACAGTTGCATTCGAATTCATTAATAGGCGTTCAAGATCGAACGATTTTCGTCAACTCTCTGCTCTCATGGTTCATTTTCATTCTTTGAACATTCAATTTCGTTTTATATCATTCCTTTTAAATTTTATTTCATTCAATTTAGAGAGAAATTCGTTCAAGCTAACGACGCGAAGTTGTCATTAAATTTCGCGCCAGCTGGATAGACGTTCAATTTCGTCCCAAATACCAATTTCAATTTCATTTAGAGGCACACACCTTCGCACTTTGAACGTTCGAATTCAATTAAGATAAACAAGTTCTGTAGTTCGATGTAATTCTTACCTCATTTTTTTCACGTCATATGCACCCTTTTTCACTGTTTTTGATTATATAATTTCCTTCTCATTTTCAAACTTTCATTTTCAAAGTTTATTTTAATCATATTTCATGTTTATTCCTAGAGTGTCGGCCAGTTCTAGGTAGTCTTGCTGGTTGTTAAATGCTTCAGCCAACCTAGCTCTGTCCGTATTCGAGATATTCATGTACTCTCCTCGAGCAGCCGCCATAGACGTGTATAAATGAATTGTATATGCATGAAAGTGGAGTTATATGAGCTGTTGCTTCGATGACGGTTTGTCAGAGGAATGAGAAAGTTCAATATAAGGCAAAGGTCCCATTTCAAGGTACATAAAGTTTACATAATAAGTCAAACAGATGCAGATCAGGGGCGGATCTAGCTTTTTATAAAGGGGGGGGGGGTTTGGGGGCGGTATGCGAGGGAGCGTAGCGACCGAGCCCGAGCGAGCGGAGAATTTTTGAAAATCTGTGTGTGAAAATGGCGTTTTCTTGCATCTAAAACACCACTATTTTTGGTATAGAGGTCATTGCCAAATTAACCCCCCCAAGATAAAAAAAAATGGTCCCCGGATTTTTTTTTTTTTTTTTTTGGGGGGGGGGGGTTGCAACCCCCCCTCCAACCCCCCCTCTAGATCCGCTTCTGCAGATTACAAGAACATAAGCAGTAACGAAAAACACTGCCCAAATTCTATAAAATAATGATTGCCTATTCGCCAATCTGAATTCCTTAACGTTCTTCAGGGCGGTGCTGGTGCGAATTTGAATGCAATTTAGGTGCAATATTTAACTTGAACGCGCTTTTCACACGTTTATGTGAGAAAATTATGAAATCGCATGCTAATGAAATTAAATTGAATGAAGTAGTTAGCTTTTTGAATGTTGATGTGACGAAATTGGGTGGGAAAATCCGTCTCGTATATATGAAGATAATCTATATTATAATGTCTTGATACTGACATGTGTATTTTTCTTTCTTCGCTTTGACTTCAAAATCTTAACTGGCAAAATCAGCCTAATGATACTTGCTTTTTAACACAATTTTGGTCCAAAAGTGATAGAAAACTGTCTCATACAATAGAGATCCCCAAAATTTACCACAGGTTGTTTTGGTAATAGCCTTGTGAGTCAAATGCATTTACGATGTCCACGTGATTACTTTCATTAGTAATTAACTTTAAATATACATCCAGTGTTCTTGCAGCAACAGTCCAAAATGTCTCTTTGCCACTTCTTTCAACTCGTCCCACCTATGCTATTTAGGGTTCATGGGTGGTAGGCCTATTCTGAGATTTATTTTATCTTGATTTTAGTGAAATAATTTTAATTGTCATAACAAAATGTACGCTTATGGCGCATCATTGCATTGGTTAATGACTACGCAAAAATGGCTGCGTACGCGGAATTCATCTGCGCAAACACCCATAAAACGTTGCAATTTTTAAAAATTTGTTATGACAAATAAAATATTTTCACTAAAATCAAGATAAAATAATTCTCAGAATACCACCCCAGGTGGGTTATGCACTAACAGCTAAAATTAATCCCAAATAAGAAAAAAAATCAATTTTAGGAACAATATCCATCCTAAGAGCGATATCGCTTTTAGTGACTGATTCACTAAGGTATTTGGGATTGATTCCAGCCTCGAGCGATCGCCAATAGGGTAAAAATGCCCGGATGTACCGTTTTTGGCGAATTCTCATTCAATTCCGGGACCTGTGTACTTCCGGTGTATACGGATGCTAAGTTACAGTAACCGCGGTCCACCCTTATGGAATTTTTCTTCAAACTTATCTAATAAAAGTTAAGGTAATCGTAGAATTGTCATGGCGAGCGTTTCTCAAGACTTCAAGAATATGACCGTTCTGCAGCTGAAAGCTTTTCTGACAGAAAGAGGCATTCCATGCAACGGAAAACGCAAACTCGAATTGGAATTGCTAGTACGGAGAGCCGCTGAATGTTACAGCGTTATTGAGCCTTCGGTCAATAGCGATGAATTATAAATATATCTAATCTCTACAAAAAGATGAATTTCCAACCTCGAGAACTCTTGCGTGTCATCAAAGTCTGGAGATGCAAGCTCAGACTGTAAACATAATTAATATGCACGGCCGCCGGGTCATTCACCGACCGGTCAGATTCCGGAAGTAACTAGGTCACAAAAGCTGTCCCACATTGCATAGCAAACGCACCCCGATACCTGCATCCGGGCATTTTTACCCTATTGGCGATCGCTCGAAATTCGAGCGATCGCCAATAGGGTAAAAAGGTTGGGAGTGATCCGGATTGCTCCTAACAATCACAAACGGTCACTCCACTGCATGCCCGCCCGCGCCCCAGGGCGCGGCTACGCTGTGCCTGCCTGCACGCCCGCGCCCATTGCCCTAGCCCTGTGTATGTCCAGTCGATGCGTGCGCGCAATTAATGCAGTAGCTAGGTAACGCGCACTAGCTACGCGCTAAGTAAAGAATTAGGTCGGGTGACTGAGGGACGGTGACTGAAATTTGAGTATGTTGATTGGTTGGAATGAGTGCGCTCGTAAATATTCATTTGCGCTCATATATATTCATGATAAAATTGATTCCATCCTAAAAGCGATTTAGTGAATCAGTAAGGTGGAATTAATTTTAAGCTGGGAATGAAATCAATCCCGAAAATTGATTTTAGGAATGATATCGATCCCAGTTAGTGAATCACCCCCCAGGTCAGTACAGAAACTAAGCTCATTAATGCTGTTATTCCACGTTGTATCTAATTATTTTGTCATCCACTGATCCTGTTTATTATGTAACTTGAATAAACCTTTGTTTTCGTGGTTGTAACTGTGATTTTGTGTGAAACGTTCACTGATTAAAGACAGACTGCGTCGCATTGCCTGTTTTACAAATGTGTTGCGGCATTCACGGTGGTCAGGAATTTCATCAGTTTTGTATAAAACGCCAACTTATAATCACCATGAAAGCAGCTCTAGACTATTCATTCTCCAAATTACCCCCTCATCCGTGTTTGACAGAGGGGACAATGCAGCCAGTGGACACTTGTTTACATTCACTATGGTCACTACACACATTTGAGTTGACACGAAACTTATTAACTAGTTTCTCTCAGTGAAAGATACCAGCCTTCTTTTTCTTTGGGAAATACATATAGATTTGATTTCTTTTTTCATCGTAACCGGAAAATGACCCCAAAGACACATGTAAACTACTTTTTTATTGAAAGAACAATAAGAAGAAGGTTAAATAATTGACACTGTTTCCTTCTATCTCTGGACCCTATAACACCAAACAGCTTGTGTTGGACGAGTTGAATAGGCAGGCGCTAATTCTTGTAACGACCTTCCTTAATCATTAGGTTGCTGTTATTTATCCTGATGTTGATAAATTTTGGTATAAATGTTTGTGGTTTTTTTCAATATCGAGCAACAGGTAGTTTTCCAATTTGTAATTGGTTTTTTAGGATTTTATATGTTTTCAATTTTGTAGAATATTCGGTATCATTTTCATTAGTTAGGGTGTCTTACCAGGCTTTTATATATATCTATCTTTTAATTTGCCGAGTATAGCTTCCTCTAACCTTCTGATAGAAAAAAGTTTTATGATTTTATCACATATGCGAAAATCCTAATGAGTTAAAAAAAAGATTTCATGTCTTTGCCATAATTGGTGTTTATGTTCATGCCTTCAATGTAATTTTGCTTTAGTAAGATTTTGTCGGCGGAATTTATTATATGGTGCGAACAGCTACAGTCGACGGCGCTGTTCATTGCCGACGCGATCTAGTCGTTCCTATTAGGATTTTTAATTTTTTTTTTACTTGTACATGTTATAAGGCTTCTGGTAGGAAAGTTTTATAGCATTTTTCAAGTTCTTTAGTCTCATTTATCAAATATCTAAGCCCCCCATATTTCAGAATTATAAAAAATGATCCGCTCTATACAGGTATCGAATTAAAAAAAAAGTATAATGGTATTAAGTACACTCAATTTTTCGGGAAGATGTTTCGAAGGCTAACACGGCCTTTTTGGCCTTATTGATAAGATGTTTTTATTCCGTGTGTAAATGTGCCCCATGGTTTGAAGATTATTCCTAAATATTTGTATTCGTTAGTTATTTTTTTTTTCTTTTTTTTATCAAATGAAAATACATTTCTCTCATCATTCTTCCCGCCTTATTGAAAATCATTATCTTTGTCTTTTATGTGTTAACGTCTGAATTCCATTTTTTAAAACAATATTCATTTACAGGGGCGGATCTGGGGGGGGGGGGCGAATCGGCCGCCCCCCCCCATTTGAAACCCAACTGGCATACCTTAACTACACAATAAGAAATATGCCTCCTTAATTGTGTACTTTTCCAGCTCTGTGCCCCCTCTTTTACAAAATCCTGGATCCGCCCCTGATTTAAGTGGTTCAGTGCTATTTGAAGTCCACACTCTTTTTCAGATACGATAACAAGATCATCAGCATACAGAAGGCATGACATTTTTTTCTCCTGAACCTAATGTCACCGGATGGCAATCATCTCCTAATGAATCTACAATAGTCCAGTAGAAATTTTTCAGACCTGGAAAAAGGTTTTTTTGTTGATTCTAGATGGGTATTGAGGTAAATTGAAATGAAGTCCTCAACGAAAGATGTTATAAAAGTTCGCTCGACATTTCATATGCTTAGCTGATTACACCTTGAAAAGGAGGAGATATTCAGCTTATACATAATGTAGATCGGTATGCAGAACTAGTTGTCTGGATCTTACTGTTTTGACGCGACCTGCCCTAATAATTGACGCTCCGCATCATTTTTTTTTTAAGTCAAAGCAACATTATTTCACATATAAAATCTATTACGGTTTACACCATGCATATATAAAATCATATTAAAAATAAAGACAAGACATAACATTCTTAAAGTCAAACATGGATAGAATATAATAAACATACATAAACAAATGTTTTCATGTTTTTAATTGAAAAAAGCACCTACAAAATGTGAACTTACTTGAATGATTTTTCATTTCATTTTTTACTCTTTTTTTTTATCATCATTATTTTTGTATTATTCTTTTTATTTACACTGTAGTTAGTTATTTTTTGTATTTTTATTTTATCTTTTATTTCTTTATTTTTAAAATTATTTTTTCATTTTTTGGTCATCTTTCAAATTATTTTTTCTTATTTTTAATTTTTTTTCATTTTTTATATTTATTTATTCATTTATTTATTTATTTTTATTTTTATTTATTTATTTTTTATTTATTTGTTTATTTATTCATTTATTTATTTTTCATTTTATTTTATTTCATTTATTTATTTATTTATTTATTTTTATTTTTATTTATTTATTTATTTATTTATTTTATTTATTTATTTTTTTTTTTTTTTTGGGGGGGGGGGCTTTTTTTGCTTATGCGCCTACCCTAATGAAACCTCAAAACTGCAGCAGTCCCTATCCCCAACCATTTCGAGTTAAAAACAATTATGTTTAAACATACAAATATGAACTTAAAGAAATTATTTCTCGGGTTGTGAATTGAGCGATCCATGTCCAGGATCAAGGAATCAGGATTCTCCTCGCCGATATTTTGCACACTTAGAGAGGAAAATTGGGGTTAGTCGCTCTGACACCCCCCCCCCAAAAAAAGGGGGGGGGGGATGCGGAAAGTGGGGGGGGGGGGGAGAAATGAGTGGGATGAAGGGATAGAGACTGAGAAAGAGGAGGAGCAATGCCATTGTGCATTGCAGCTGTAATTCACGACAATTTTTATTTAATACAGAGTCATTAATAATGCTGAACAGCAAAATATTAGCAGACAATCCCAGCGGCGATCCCGAGGGTGGTCGAGGGGGGGGGGGGGGTGGAAAATGTCGAAGACTGTATAATTAGCAACTAATGGTAAAAGATGATACCACAAAGTATTTAAAAAAAAAGCGAAAGAATGACACGATCATTTTAAAATGCTTATGAACAGAGAGTTAACTTTGATTCTTAAAAAGACTCAAATACACCAATTATGATATACGAAAAGAACTCTACTGTCACAGACAGAAGTCTTAGATGCTATTAAAGCTAAATTAAAGATGGGGTATCACCCCCCCCCCCCCACTCATAATTGCTGTCGGCAAATGCGCCACCTCTGTCGGCAACAAAAAAAAGAGGGGGGGGGAAGGGAGAGGGAAGAGGAAAGGGAGGAGAAAAGAGAAAGGAGAAGAAAAAAAAAAGGAATGGGAAAGGAAAGGAAAACAAAAAACAGAAAGAAAAGAGAAGGGAAGGAAAGAAAAAGAAGGAAAAACTAGCCAAGTTAATATTTGGGCAAAAGGCGTCCCCCTTCGGCAATGGCTGAAGCCCCCCTCCCCGAGGATTTTCAAAGTTCCGATATTCGGGCAACCACCACTTCATATTCGGACAACGAGGAGAAAGAATATGCAATTATTATTTGGGCAGCGAGGTTCCCAGATAATTATGTAACTTCTGTATGTAACTTTTGTACATTTTCTCTGCGAAAAGGTAAAAAAAAAAAAAAAAAAAAAAAAAATAGCTCGCTCGCTTCGCTCGCTCATATTACGTCAACAAATGAGGCCTCGTGTGAGCTAGGCTTTACATTTAAAACCATACGCATCCTTATGACGGAGCAGCATCCTCAAGTACACAAAGACGTTTAAATAAACATACTTGAGGATTGCACCAAAATTTGTCATAATCTGATGTGAATGTTTTCCGGTTATGCTTCGTTAGGGCTTAAGGTTACCCTTAACACTCTAGCTCCGACCCTAAACCTAACCCTTTGCGTAGCTAGATCACTGGTTGGGAGCGCCAATGAAATGTCACCTAAACCAATACAATGCTTGCTTTAAAGCAAATGAAAAAAAAACTGATAAGATGAAAAATATGTACTAAAAATAAAATATTCAGTTGGCATTCTCCACAACTACAATAACAGCACCAGTTGATCCTGGTGTCCATGCCTATAATTTGATACAGTACACATTATATTTTTCGTGTAAGTATAGCTAAGATCTTAGAATATGCATGAAATGACAATAATCTTCGTCCAACACAACTGTTTTATATACAAGGTGCATAGGCTAGAAGAGCAAAAAACATGTGCACACCTTATTTTCTGTCTTTTTACCATGTCGTGTTTGACGCCAGGAATTTCAAAAGGAAACTATGCATCGAAATTTAAAAAAAAAATAAAAAAAATGGCAATATGTTGACAGGTTGAGAAACACTGTTTTCTTTAAAAAAAAGAAGTAAAAATTGGTAATTGTTTGATTTCTCACAACAGCAGAACAATATCGTATCAATAATACAATAAGTATTATGCTTAGATACATAAATGTAACTTTCAATTTAAAAAAAAATGCAGCCAAAAGAAAGAACACTAGTGTTGCAAATTAGAAGAAGTAAAGGAAAGCAACAAGGCAATATATTCTTGATAGATTAAGTAGTTTCAAGTTTCAAGTTTATTTTATTTCCACAATCCCATAAAAAATACATAACAATCAAGAGAAAACAAGAATACAACATAAGTATAATACAGCAGAGAGTGGTTGGATTGACATAGGCCTACAGGCCTTTCTAAGGTCAATCCCAAGAACAGCAACTTAATAGAACTACAATATGAAAACAATAATGGAATGTGTTTTATTTTTCCATCATCGGTTTATTGTCATGAATCCACATCATAGATACATATAGATAACTATCTATATCAGTGACTTAATAATATATAGACCATGGGATGACCACTGAAATTCTCACTCTTCGTGGTCCGAGAGTTCGCCCCACCTAATTTGACCTTGTAAATGTTACTAAAAATACAAAAACACTAATGGCATATGTTGTCATTTGCAAAATGTGCAAGTTTGTTTAAAAATGATTATTTTGTAGCAAAAAACTGAGCTCCATATCTTCTTGACCACATGGATTTCAGCCACAGAGTTTAGCACAGCATTCCCACCACATGGTATGTGCTGTGTGTGTGTGTCTATGAGAGTTTGTGTGCTGTGTATTTGTGTGTATTATGTGTATGGTGTATAGGGAAGTGCCAGGCTCTTTCACTTACTTTGACCTGGCTGTAGAACAGCATGGCATGGCCAGTGCAAACTGCATGATAAAACCCTTGTTTTTTTATATTTTGATTTATTTAGATTGAAGAGCTTCAGTTTATTATAAAACAGAGGAAGGAAGAGAAAGGACTGAACCTTTTATGAGGGGAAAAGTGAATTTTTTTAAAATCAACAGCTGTATTTTAGGGACCAATATCAAAGACAATGCAGACAGTGTAGTCTGCTACGGATAATGCAGTCTGCTACCTATTGTGAAAACATGTAACTGCAATAGCAAGTAGTATTAAAAAGGATGATGTAGTTTGCACTGTAAGGGAAGATTCACAGCAAAGAATTCTTGTACCTTACTGCTCATGAATAGGAAAATCAGCTACATAATTCAACCAGTGAAGAAAAAATGAGAGTATGACGCCTCTGATATTCACACGAGATGAAAGAAAACAAACAGCTTCGTGTTACTCAGAGGTGCCACAGAGAGGTGAATGAGTTCAATTCTTTGGCAGTCATAAAGGCCAAGGCAAAACACTGTCTAAATTACCTGAGATAGATTTTGGTAGGTTTGCATGAATTTATCTACATAGGCAGTTAGGCACTGATATTACAATTTATATATTTTATGTCTTGGAAATACATGGGTTATGCAATTGCAAATACAATATACTTCTTTAAAGACCTACTAATTTTCAACTGCTATAGACTGAGTTTTATCCCTTACAGAGTGGATTGATTGTGCATGAATTTGCGTAACTGGAATTTAACTATTATGTCATGGTTTGGAAATTTCCTACTTGGCAACAGTCATAGGCCTGTATACATTGCATTTTTCACCAAAAGTTACTCTTAGCATATTGCCTTTCAGGTGATTTAATATAGTGTTTGCAGTTCAGTCAAATACTCTGATTACCATATTGATGCCTAATTTACATAATTAGGCACCAATATCATAAAAGGTATACGCATTTACTGCTTAGAAATATTGAAATTCAGATGATGCAGTCCGAAATAGAACTGAATACTAACTTTTCATTCATATGATACTGAACTGTTCGATGCAATACAGTATTAAACAATGGGGTTTGCATTAATATGCATAATTAAGCCTCATTATATGGTGACAAACTGCTAGTTTCAAAGCTTGACAACAATCCTATTTACAGTCAGCACCCATAGTTATCTTAAACTATAGCCGTTCATATGATCTGATATAGAAATTTTCAGTTGAGTAGCCACAATAACAGATTTGCATATGATGCAAATTTGCGTAATTAAGCGTCAACATTTCACATAATTAAGAATCATTTTCATAAAATAATTACGCATTTATGGCTTGGAATATTCGCATTCAGATTCTGCATTCCAAATTATCCTTAAATACCATCTTTTGATTGAGAGCACACTGCTCTTTGTGAATTATGGTTATAAACAATATAGTTTGCATAAATTTGCATAATTAGGCCACATTACGGTGGTAAATTGCCATTTCCAAGCATCGCAACATTCATATTTAGAGTAAGCACCTAAAGTTTAATTAAAATATTAGTATTCATGCAGTTGAATATAAACATTTTTCAGTTTAAAAAAGCCAGAATAATGGATTTGCATACAGATGAATAATTTGTATAATTAGGCATTAATATTTCACATAATCAGGAATCAATGTCATAAAATATTTACACATTTAAGGCTTGAAATATTCACATTCAGATTATACAATCCAAATAATCCTTAAATATATATTTACATTAAGAGCACACCGGTGTTTGTAAATTATTGTATAAGTAATGAATATTGCATAAATTTGCATAATCAGGCCACATTACAGCGATTAATTGCCACTTCTAAGATTTACAACATTCATAATTAGGGTAAGCACCCAAAGTCACCCTAAAATATCACCTTTCATGTGATTTGATATTAGCATTATTAGTTAAATAGCCCCCCGAATGGATTTGCATATTGATGCCTGATTTGCATAATTAGGCATCAATGCTACAAAAAATATAGATATATGGTTTAGAAATATTCACATTCAGATGATACAGTCCAGATTAGACAGAATTATGCATAAATTTGCATAATTAGACCTCATTAGAATGATAACGTGCAAGTTTCAGGCTTGGCAACATTCATATTTGAATTCAGCACAAAAAAGTACATTTGTCCCAAACTTTTCAGGTGGGGCGAAAATGTAGACCACGAAAATGAAAAACGGAGCGTCTTTTTCCAAGTCATCCCATGGTCTAATACAAGTGTTGACTGCTTTGAAGGGCATAGTTAAAACTATTGTACAAGGTGATCTCGACACGGTACTGTACATAATAATGCAGTCTAGAGATCACCTAGGAGCTTTAGTTTCAACCGTGACATGAAAAATAAGCAGTCAATACTTAAAAACCGTCTCATAGAGCTTTATGAAATGGAATTTAAAAGTGTAAATTCACACAAAATTAACCATTATGCCTTTAAAAGTATGCAATATATACAATTGAATTATATTTACAAATTAAAACACGTGCTCTTAAATCAACTTTGTTAGGGGCTTAAGAGCAATATAACAAACCCGCGTTGTTCATTATTTCTATAAGCCTTTTAACTTCAACATGACATAATCATATTACAATTCCAATGAATATTTAAAGGGTCTCTGAGGTCAAAAAAAATAATTTGTATACAGTTAGAATGTATAAAATTAACCCCAAATAACTTTACCCAGCATTCTACAGGTTAGCTGTTAAGGAGTTTGAAGAGAATAAAGGACAGCGTGAACGAACGACGCGCGGAACTCAACTGGAGTTGAGTTCCGCGCGAGCAGTTTTCTATGCGTGTGCGTTTCTTTTATGCGTGCACGTTCGGCGAACGCCAAGACGAGATAGTGGAATTATCGCGATCGCACTATCGCGTTGTCGTCTGCTATGTACAGCGCCGGGGCTGACAAACACTCGAAAATTGATTTGGGGCGGAACTTACGGATAATATTCAACCCTAATGAAACAACAAATGAATAAAGGATAAAACGCAAATTTTGCGTTTTATCCAATTGGAAATTGATTTGGCGCGTAACTTATGGATAATCTACAACCCAAATAAAACAAATGAATGAAGTCGTACAACGGAGAATGTTTTTAAAGATCAAAAATTGATTTTGGGCGTAACTTCTGTACCCCAAATTAAACAACAAATGAATGAAGTATACAACGCAAAATGTTAATATCGAATAGAAAATTAGTTCGGCGCATAAATTACAAAGAATCTACAGACCAAATGAAATAACAAATAAATTAGAACTAAGACGCAAAATACATTTATCGAATCGAAAATTGATTTGGCGCTTAACTTAGGGATAATATACAACCAAAATAAAATATGAAATGAATGAAGTATACAACGCAAAATTTTTATATCGAATAGAAAATTGGTTCGCCGCATAAATTACAAAGAATCTACAGACCAACTGAAACAACAAATAAATTAGAACTAAGACGCAAAATACATTTATCGCATCGAAAATTGATTTGGCGCTTAACTTAGGGATAATATACAACCAAAATAAAATATGAAATGAATGAAGTATACAACGCAAAATTTTTTTATCGAATAGAAACTTGGTTCGCCGCATAAATTACAAAGAATCTACAGACCAAGCGAAACAATAAATTAATTAGAACTATAAGACGCAAAATATATTTATCGAATCGAAAATTGATTTGGCGCTTAACCATGTTAACTTAGGAATAATATACAACGCAAATAAAATATAAAATGAATGAAGTATACAACGCAAAATGTTTTCATCGAATAGAAAATTGGTTCGGCGCATAAATTAAAAAGAATCTACAGACCAAGCGAAACAATAAATAAATTAGAACTAAGACGCAAAATATATTTATCGAATCAAAAATTGATTCGGCGCTTAACTTAGGAATAATATACAACCCAAATAAAATATGAAATGGATGAAGTATACAACGCAAAATGTTTATATCGAATTATATCGATTTTTTTTTTATAGATTGGAAATTGATTTGGTGCGTAACTAATGGAAAATATACAACCCAAATAAAATATGAAATGGATGAAGTATACAACGCAAAATGTTAATATCGAATTACAAAGAATCTACAGACCAAGTGAAACAACAAATAAATTAGAACTAAGATGCAAAATATGTTTATCGAATCGAAAATTGGTTTGGCGCTTAACTTAGGGATAAAACTCAAATAAAACAAAATGAATGAAGTATACGACGCAAAATGGTTTTATCGAAATGAAAATTATAAGTTGGCGCGTAATTTATGAAGAATCTACAACCCAAATAAAAGATGAAATGGATGAAGTATACAACGCACATTTTTATATCGAATATAAAATTGGTTCGGCGCATGAATTACAAAGAATATACAGACCAAATTAAACAACAAATAAATTAGAAATAAGACGCAAAATACATATATCGAATCGAAAATTGAATTAGCGCTTAATTAAGGGATAATAAACAACCCAAATAATATATGAAATGAATTAAGTATACAACGCAAAATGTTTTTTTATCGATTGGAAATTGATTTGGCGCGTAACTATAATGGATAACAACCCAAATAAAACATGAAATGGATGAAGTATACAACGCACAATTTTTTATATCGAATAGAAAATTGGTTCGGCGCATAAATTACAAAGAATCTACAGACCAAAAGAAACAACAAAATGAATTAGAAATAAGACGCAAAATACATATATCGATGTCGGTGATTAGATAGCTACGTTGATAGCGTCTTCATAGAGAGCGATGATGAGGATGATAAGGATACCGAGCAGAAAACCAAGATTCTGAAGGCCGAAGATGATCCCTTTTCTCTCTCCCTTGTAAGCATGGAGGAGCGGTAACTGGAGATGAAAGACAAAAATGTACCGAAAATATTCAGATTAAATTAACCCTTCAAAGCTTAAAACGCAGTTCATTGTATTATGTATACAATTTTGCATCAAGCGCCTGAATTTGTCCACTTAATACAAAAAATGGAAACACACTAAAATAAAATAGATAGTCATGCATAAAAAAAAAAAAAAAAAGCATTGTTTGGCGATCAGTTTTACGTTTCATTGTATGAGACATTGATTCCTTTTTTCTCAATATATTAAACGTCATTGAAAGACGTTTCCCCTCATAAATGAAAAATCAATATTTTGACATTCAAGGAATAAATTACTAAGTAATGCTATCAGTATCACAAATACCTTTAAAGCAATCTTGTTATGAGTTTGGCTGGACTTACCATGGTGACTAGTCCAATATAAAGAAACATGCCAGCAGTAGCAGCGAAAATCCATTCCCTTGCGTTCTGCGTCTGCGCAAGAGGTATCCCGACCCATAGACCCAAGAAGCACGTGCATGCAGACATGAAGTTCCAAAACACCGCAGTGGATAGGCGCATGCCCTGGCTGAGAAGGACGGCCATATCACCTGCAGAAATGAAAAGGAGGACAACAACAAAAATGCGGAAATAGAAAGTTTAGTTGTTTAATGATATCTTTCTTCATTAATATGTCACAGAGACTTTTCCGCAACTCACTCCTAGATCCTTATCACGTGACTGGTCCAACGCAGTCACACGTGATTCATTTATTGAGACTCTCACTTGGGTGTTTGTTTTTCTTCTTGTTTATAAAAATGTGGTCACTAATTTGCAGTTCTATTCAGGACTGGTATTTTTATGAAATCAGTTAATCAACATTTTTACTTTGAATTGGCTACACTTTTCCTTTTTGTTGCTGTTCTTAAATTGCTATAGATTTTCAAAAAAACTAAGTCAGCTTATCTGATAATATATAAAAGGATAGAAGTCATGTTGGAAAGGTAAAAATTGCCAGTTTGTATGGAAAAGCAGTGATTCTGAACTTTCCAAGAATGGGCAGAAAGTGCACAAAATTAATCAGAACCAATTAGGCGTATGCCAATAGAATAAGGATAATTGTCGAGCTCAAATATTCGACGTAAAGTTTTGTTCTGAAATATCGTAGATTTGTCAGTTTTGAGAAACGCAACACTTTTATTGGTTTTATTTTTTTTCCTCATAAAATCTGTATCGAACTTCGCACTCGTAGCTTCACTCACAACAATAGGCAATACATACATTACAATGTTGATACATCTAAGGTTAAGTCAGGAATTAATATTTCGCAGATAAATATTCACGATACACGTGCAGGTTTTATTTTGTTTTAATATCTGATCAATATATCTATATGTCATGTAAGTTTTACTTTGTAAATTGAACAATTTTAGCTTTTAATAATGTTCAATAATACAATACAATACTATATCCAAATAAACGGCCTGCTCCTTATCGCACAAAAATTATCCCTATTTTTTTTCAACATTATGGAAAAGTTGCACGCATCTGCTTCATACGCCCCGCCGAATCCCGTTTAACACGGGAAATTCAACATCGAAAACAGCGCTTTTTGATTAAATGACTGTAATTACGCAAAAGAAGTCATGTTTTTCACAAAACTTCGGACGGTTTTTGAAAGTTTCAATTGTTTTGCTTTAAATAATACCAAATTTGCTATTATTCCAATAGAGGAAAGAGTTGCACTTTTGACGTTCGAATTTCAACTTTTTCAGCTTGTCAATGGAGACTGTGCCATTTTCCCCTATTTTGTAGTTGGTGCAATGTATGGCCTGCCAAATATCACTAGAGTGTGGTATCAGTTTTTTTCGGACAGTTTCTGAAAATAGATATTTTCAGCTCTATGTTCATTGTTCTTATTCGTCGAGAGGAAACGGTAGAACTTTTTGCATCCAATCAGGTAGTAGTTATACCTGGAAGGCATACCCTCGCAGAGCCCGCCAGTTGAGGGAGAAGGCGTCTAGCGCCCACGCTTCCTGATCCTGGACCCGAGAGCAATATCTCGGAAGCTGATGATTGAGAGTCGACGCAAAAAGGTCGATCTCCAAATGGCCCCAAACCCTGAGAAGGAGGTGGAAAATCTCCGGATGGAGACTCCACTCTGAGGGGAGACACCTGCCTCGAGACAGGAAATATGCAATTAAATTGTCCTGGCCAGGAATAAACGAGGCGACAGGAACAATGGTCATGGAATGACACCATCTCCACAGATGAGCCGCCATGGCGTTCAGCGTGGAGGATCGGGTGCCGCCCTGACGGTTGATGTAGGCAGCCACAGTGACATTGTCCGTAAGAACGAGCACTGTGCGCCCAACAAGGGGACACCTGAAATGATGAAGCAACAGAAGAACTGCCATCATTTCGAGGACATTGATATGGGGGATGGTGCTCAAGTGAGACCAGTCCCCCGACACCATCCTGCCCGCACAATGAATGCCTCAACCCAACAGGGAGGCGTCTGTCGATAGAGAAATCGACGGCAGCGGAGTGCGGAACGGCTTGCCTTGGGCAAGAATGGAACTGTGCGTCTAAGGGACAAGCAGGAGTCTGATGTCTCTCAGAAGCGGAATCCAAGCCGCTAGAGAGTCCTTGCCCGGACGAAAATACCTGAGGAGATGCCCCTGAAAAGGCCTCATCAGAAGCCTGCAGTCTGGGAGGATATCGACCAGACTGGCCAGATAGCCCAGGAACTGAAGCCAGCGCCTGGCTTTGACTCTGCGGGCTACTCGTAACTCCCGGGCCGACGAGGTAATCGTTTGGATTCTGTCCCGACTGGGACGAGCCAACTGATTCAGAATGTCTATCTCGGCACCCAGGAAAACCGGGACGCGAGAAGGAGACAACTCCGACTTTTCCCAATTGATCAGGAACCCTAGATCTTAGGTCAAACGCACCAAGAGCTGGACCTGATCGGCTAACAGCGCCTCCGAGTTTGCAACTAGCAACCAATCGTCTAGATAGACAAAAAGGTGGATACCGCGGTTTCTCAGAAACGCGGCCAAAACAGCCACCACTTGTGTAAATACACGAGGGGCTGGGCGCAAGCCGAAAGAATAGACGCCAGCGTCTCCATCCTGAAGTGAATAGTAGGAATAAACTGGTTGATTCTTTTCATATTGAGAACCATACAAAGTTTCCCCGAGTGCTTGGGGATAACGAAAATTGGGAAGAGACACAGATGATGGTGGTCTCTTACCCTCTCTATCGCCCCTTTCTCCAGCAGAGTTGAAATTTCTATGGCGGCGTGACGCCGAGCAGGGGCGGACATGGGCGGCGGACGGATACGGATAGCGCCATTTGGAATGGGCTCTAGCAGATCTACGAAGAAGCCGTCTCGCACTACGAAGAGCACGAAGGCGTCTTTGGTGATAGCCTCCCAAGCTGGGAGGAAGATCTGAATCCGTCCGTCGACCTCCACCACAGGACCTAGCGCTCGGGGGAAGACCTCAAAAGCCAGACTTCTCCGAAGAGGAAGGCTTGGTCGAGACAATCTTGCGTACATCCCTGCCTCTGAAAGAACCCCGACCGCGTTGGCTGCCCCTCGAGGCAACCCTGGCGGAGGGAGCAGGGGCGGGAATAGTGACAGTCACACGACGCTGATTGGGCCTGCCAATCTGGGTCGAGACCTTGGACTTAGAGACAGGCTTCCGAAATTGTTTGGCCATATCTTCAACCTGTTTCCGGCCGTCTATTTCCCTTTGGAAGACATGGGCAAAATGCCCTCCAAACAAGAAGGGGCCGGTAGAAGGCACGTCTTGCAAAAGAGACAGAATGTCCCAATCAAGAACGCCTAGGGCCGAGAGCGCCAGCTTACGGCGCTGGTTTGTAACAGAAACGGCAGCCGCCGATAACTGAGACCACTGAAGGCCCGCTAGGGTGAGAAGCAATTCATCCAAGACTGCTGAATCACCCTCCGAAACACCGAGTTCCCCCGACCTGGCTCGAAGGTTAAGCAACGAGCCTAAGTAGGCCGAAAGCTGCATGCCAACCCTAATCTTATTAGAAAGGGAGGCTAAAGGCTTGTCCTTAGACTGGTAGGGCTTGGCCTTCAGCGATACATTAAGACGCTGGGCCACACCACGAAACTCCGGGGGAAAAGACTTATCCGCGAAGAAGCCCTGTGCATCTTCAGGCTTGAAAGAGAAGGCTTGACCGACTCCAAGCTTAAGCAAAGCAGACATATCCCGGGATGCTACTCTGTCAAACTCCCCTTTGAAGTACTCCTTAAGGGGGATGCCAGGGGGAGGACCCTGCTGTGTGAACAGCAACGAGGCTGGATTTTGGTCAGGCGGAGCCTGACAAAAAGACTCCGGCAAATACTTTTCCAGCAGGGCTTTAGAATCAGAGGCTAACACCTGCAAAGCCTGCGGCTCCACCGCGGCCTGGGAATTAGACGAAGTCGCAGTCGAAGCTTGCGACACACATTCACTATCGGGCTCAGTCTGAAAGGAAGACTGGTATACCCACGGGTCCAACAGAGACTCCTCCCCAGGCGGGGCACCAAGTGCGGCCGGCGAAGGGGAAGGAGGAGCCACAACAGAAACCGAAGCTGGTATGATGTGACAGGGGTCAATAGACTTAGCTGCAGACTCGTAGTCTGCGAGTAAGAAAGAGGACGAGTGTGCGCGCGCGTCTTGCAAGGTGCACGGAGGAAGGCGATGTCCTGGGGGGGGGGGGGGGGGATATGCACTTTTTGTGACTTTTGTGCTCGAATGGCTTGCGTAGTCGGAGACTAGCATAATAGGTAGATACACTGATTTATTGTAGTAAATCTTTAGTTTTGTGTTGGGTGTGTAGAGGGGAGGATATATTGGAAATTTCGAGCATTGATAAATTACTAAAGATTCAATGTTACCTAGCTCGTGTGGCAGCTCGTGGCAGAATATAGCGACGCTGGTGCTGAGACCCGCGGGGATCCCCAGGGTGAAGGCAGCACCGATAGCCAACCCGTCTCCGAAGTTATGCATGGAGTCTCCTAGTATTATCATCAGAGGTACGGTGCCGCAACCTGCATAAAGGAACAAATGTTATACGTCCGAATCTAGGATTTTGAAGAAAAAAAGGGGGGTCAATCTCGAGAAGAAGAAACACCTGATACCCCCCCCCCCCCAAAAAAAAAAAAAAAAAAAAAAAAAAGGGTTATCACATTTTTAAGATACCATTTGGTTCGAAATTTGAAAAAGGGGGCGCGGTTTAACTTTTGTTTTATACTTGTAGTATTCCACATTAGCTTCGTATATGGGAGGTGTGGGTCGATGTACCACTCTGTATCTGTCAATGAGATACATTTAACAGTCAATTTGATAATAGCTAATTAACTGCCAATTAAATCATTTCTGAACTATTTGAGTAAAACAACACTCTTATGATTTGCATTCCAGTGAATAATTTGCTGAAGACAAGTTCTAATTTACCATATTTATTAACGAAATAAATACATTATTGTAAATGACTAAAGCATATTACATTCTAAAGAATGATAGAATAATTTCAATATTGAAAAGAATACATTTTCAGATATCAGAGTAGTTTAGGTATATTGCACTGTAAAATGAAACTAACCATAAAAAATCAGGAGTGAATCTTTATCGGATATGAGACTCAACCAATTTCTTACAGACAGACTCTTAAAGTGTACCAATCACCAAAAAATATTTTGCTCTGTATGTTAGGGGTTCTATGTCGATAAAGTATATAAAAAATATGAGCTTCAAATGTTGATTCTATAAAGATATATTGCAAGTTGAAATACACTCCCAATAAACAATACAGCGACTTTTGAGGAGACTAGTCCACGCACCCGTACGCGCTCGCACAAAATAAGGGCCCTCGCGGAACCGAACTCGGAGTTGGGTTTCCCGCTAGGGGGTTTTATGTTATCCTTCATTTCTTCATACTCCTTAACCGTTAACCCATAGGAGGCCAGGTAAAGTATTTTGAGGTTGATTTTATACCTTCTAGCTGTACACAAATTATCTTTTTGGTGATTGGTACACTTTAAGGCATCGATTTTGTTTGTTTGTTTACGATTTTAATCAAGTTACATTTCGATTCCCTTTCAGATCTTGAATGTAGACGGTTTAGGGAATGTTGTCTTACCTTGCCATAAGTATTTCTTCTTTTCATCACCATTCTCAGCATCGGCCTATAGGAAAGAAAATATTGTCATTTAATTAAAAGGGTAAGCCTAATCAGGCATTTGCAAGCAAAAAAAAAAAAAAAAAAAAAATGTTCAAAAGCATAAAAAGTAGATAGGTAGTTTAGGGAAAGCATTAAATGACAGTGAGAAGAAAATTTGATAAATAAGAAAGTTATGAATGTTTGAAAACTTAGGCCCGTTTAACAAGAGGCGTTATTTCAATTTCACTCTTCAAGGATATTCAGGCATAATCTGTAAATGCGCAGTCCAAGACGCAGGGTGCAATAGCATTGCGTAAAGTTTCTGATTTGTCCGAAAATAGACTTTTGACGGGACACTGGAATAACAATCTACACAAACCAATGAGTGCGTATAAGACATTCGTGTGAAAACTCCGGGCTCAGCCGTCATTATCTGTAGCCTGTGAGGGCCTATAGTTCACCGTTTACTGTGGCATGAATTATACACAACTGGGGGCGTTTCACCAAGTGTCTGGTCGGTGATTTTTACTGACAAATTTGCTCTTAGCCAATCAGATGCAAGGATTTCAGTAGCTTATAACACTTATTGCAACTTGTCATTGATAACAAGTTTTATGAAACAGGCCCCTGAACAATCAGTTGGCCTAACTGGTGGTTGTAGAATAACGCGTAGTGTGCTACGGGCTTTAGATCACAATGTTTGAATTTCAAAATTGACAAATTTGTCATTCGACTATGACGAGATCGGGGACAACTCTCCATTTGTCAGCATACTAAAATATTATTGATTTCCACGTCTCTCTCTTAAGCAACTTTTCTGTTGGAGCGGTTCTCAAGATACATCAAGACTGGCATTTTTTATGTGTCATTCATAAGATCCCATTATAAGCAATCAAATTCTGAATAAGATATTTTTGGTTGTGTGTTTGTAAGAGCATCTATTTAAGAGAGTTGTTCGGCCATACTTTATACTGACATTAACCATTTGCAGATTTTAAGTTCTTTATCCGATGTGAAATGATATGTGGAACATTCGCATTCATTCACCCGACAACATAATTATATACTAAACTGATCCAAATAGAGATTAGACGAAATGAGCAAGTTCGTAACTAGTACAGTACATGGTCCAAATGACCCTTAAATGACCCCCAATTTGTACGCCCACGTCACGCGCATTTGTTCTGGTGGACGGGCTACCTGTTCAAGAAGCAAAATCCATAGAGTTACAAATAGTGCGTATGTAACTCTATGGTAAAATCACACTGGCGTGCGCATCGTGGTAAGTACAAGATGACATAGGCCAAATAAGTTTTATCTGCACATGCGCAGATTGTAATTACGAACTGGCCAATTGACAACATGCAGAAAAGAAAAACGAACATTGAAAAAGAAAGAAAGCAGCTAAATAGGCAAAGAAAAAGAGACAAATATAAAGCAAATTAAAGATGAATGCCACCGCGTCTCCAATATGCCTGCGTCTTAATTCAGTTTAGTTCAAGGCTCAAACTTGAAATATAGTGGTAGCGAGATTAAAAAACGACATGTAAAACGACCTAACAACCCCAAAATCTGGGCACTTTGTCTGCATGGTCTCCTTATGGTGATGCATAGTAGTATCACGTTGAGAGGTTCACACTTAAAATAGATATTTGACAATAAGGCTAATTGAAAAATGATAATAATGATTTCATGTATGACATTTTCCTAATCTGTCAACCTGTTAAATTGTCAAATTAAAGACAGGGGGGAAATGGATGAAAAACTTGAGGGGAAAAAAAGGGAAATAAATCCAGGAATAGAAGAAGAAAACGAAAGACAAAAGGGTGAGGAGTAAATTTGAGGCAAAAAAGGGGGAGGAAAGAATTATTCAGGAGTATAGGAAGAAAAACAGACTTAATAAACGAGTGAGTTGCCTTACCAGATTTTTTTCGGAGTCGGATACTTTCGAACGCCTCGGCGATACCTTGACGTCCATATCCATTGATGCCTCAAATTGGACTTGGGAATGTTTGCAACACTGATGAAAAATACAAAAAAAAACAAAACAAAAAAATAAAAAACATGGAAACAAAAATAGATATTAAAACGATTCCAAGAGGGTTAGCAATGCCCATTATCCATTGATGTTTCACCATGAGAAAGGAAGTACATGCAGTATCGACTAAAGAATACAGATTTTCAAAACATGAGCAATGTTAATGGTATTTCTAAATGAAAGATTCTTGAGCAAGGCATTTTATCTACATTGCTCCTCTCTATCCAGGGTCCCGTTTCATAAACTGCTGCAGATCTGTGACAAATTTGTTCTTAGCCAATCAAATGCAATGATTTCAGTAGCTTATAGAAACTATCGTAACTTGTAATTGATAACAAGTTTTAAGAAACGGGAACCAGGTGTTAAGTGGGTGCCCGGTAGGTTGCGAACGTCACTGTGGTTAGATTAGCATGTGCACGCTTGGAAACAAGAGACTATGACCGGCGGAAAACGACATAAATATGCCCAACTGTATGTACAACTATACTACTGTCGAGTAGATGTATAGTTTTAATGTGCACTATAATGTCCAGAATCGCTATTGAATCCAGTGACCGGGTTAATAATGATGTAAGCGCTTTGAGCAGTTACATTGCAACTTTTAAGGAGCTATAAGAAAAGGCTATTATCATCCTTATTATTTTTAATTTTTATTTGTTTAAATTTTTATCATTTATCATTATTCAATAATTCCTGAACATAAGTAAGAAACCCCCAAAGCGGGAAGGCATTACTGACTAACTTACCGATGTAAGGCTTGAAACTCTCTCCAAGAAGAAGAGTACATAGATACCTATCACAACCAAAAGACATTTCCACACATAGGCCAGTTCAGGATCGGACGGTCCATGTACAGAGTGATCATGACCCGAACTGTCATGCGAATGCAAGCCAACAGCCTAAGGGGAAATGAGATGAATTAATTAGCATTAAGTTAGCAATACTCCATTTTGATTTGCTTCTCTGCTTCTACTGAAGCCATACTAGATCATTATTTAACCTATAGCCTGCTGGAACTAGGTGGTTCCTGGATTTAGAATAAAAGGGATAAGAAAATCCAGGGGAGCGTTTCATCAAGCGTTTTGTCAGTGATTTTTACCGACAACTGTTATAAGCTACTGAAATCCTTGCATTTGATTGGCCGAGAGCAAATTTGTCAGTAAAAATCACAGACAAAACGCTTGATGAAACGCTCCCCTGTAGTCAATGGGTTAAGAACACTAGTAATACCACGTTACCATGCATAACCAGACAGTCAGACCCAACTCCGGAAAACCGAGAACAGGTATATACTCCGAAAACGGAGTATGAATATAAAGCCCTCATCGTTCAGTGCGAGGCAGTGTGTACAAAAGGCATGGGGAAAATTTTGCAAAGTCAACCAGCCAACAATATATAATATTTTTTTAAATAATGCTGCGTGCCGTACCAATTATCTTCAAAATCCTTGAATGATTCGTCATATGAAATGACTTTCAAATGACAAACGTTTGAAATAAATATATCCGCAGCATTATTTTTGAGAAATATATTATCAACAGCAGGTCGACATTGCACGATTTTCCCCATGTCTTTTGTACACACTGTCTCGCACTGAACGATGAGGGCTCTATATTCATCTTGCTCCATACGCCGTTTTCGGAGTATATACCTGTGCTCGGTTTTCCGGAGTTGGGTCTGACTGCCAGAAATGCAGATGGAGAGCTTCGATCCCCATCGTCTCGAATAAACAAAGCACCCATAAGCAAGCAAGTATTCATAGATTGTACATTATGCAAACTAAATTTAAAGCCCACAAGACCGATATTATTACTACTACTACTAATATTACTACGACTACTGACTAGTACTACTATTACTACGACTGCTGACTAGTACTACTACTACTACTACTACCCTTTTCATTGTTTTCATTACTATCATAATAATCATTAAACATAGTCATAATTATTATTATTATTAGCATCATTATTATTATCATTATTATTATTATTATTATTATTATTATCATTATTATTATTATCCTTAATATTATTATTATTATCCTTAATATTATTATTATTATTATCATCATTATTTTTATTATATAATTATCATGATCATTATCATTATTATCAACATTATTATCATCATAAGTAGTAGTAGTAGTAGTAGTAGTAGTAGTAGTAGTAGTAGTAGTAAAGTGTAATGTTTCGTGTTACCTGTGGTATCAAATGTAGGATGGCATCCCCTGTGAGTGTAGCTACAGCCAGAGCCATCATGGTCTGGATAACTGACTCATAAACAAACCCTGACATGAACGGGATGAAAAAAGCTCCAACTACGGATGACAGGCTGATGATTAGTGAGGCTAGATTACTGTATCCCCAGACTAAACAGAACAAAGGAAATAAATAATAATACGTATATATTAAGTGAATTTTCTTGATGAGAATGATGAGAATATCATGGAAACAGATGAAAATTAACAAAAAATAGTGCGCATGGCAGGGCTTAAACGACCTACCCTGATAGGACTAGTTAAGGAACGAAAGGCAAAATACTTTGGTCCCATCAAGAGACTTCAGAGTCTCTTAAAATATTGGAGGGGAGAGTAGAAAGAATACTAGACCAATATGGAAGCCGAGAACTCACGGGGAAGAGGACATTAAGACCTTGGCCCTGTTTCATAAAACTTGTTATCAATAACAGCTGCCTCATTTCTATGACAAATTTGCTCTCAGCCAATCAGATGCTAGGATTTCAGTAACTTACAACAGTTATTGTAACTTGTTTTTGATAACAGGTTTTATGAAACGGGGTCCTGGAGTGGAAAAACACTGCAAGAGAGCACTAGAATGGCACAAAACAGAGATATCTGAAAAAAATGTTGCAATCAACGTCCGAACCCGGAGATGATACCACACTAGATGGATAGATAGATTTTTCTTCTCTTACTTTGTATTCCAAGTTTATGGTGTACAGAAACATGTGTTGTACATAAACGGGATGAAATTCGCCCCGAGCACGACTAAGGGAATGATGATGAGTACGGCGAGATCATGTATCCCCAGACTAATCGGAACGAAACAAAGGCCGTACTGACGGTATCGAAACAAATGCTGCACTGAACATCGAGAGTGTTGATTGCGCTTATGACAGCCCGTTTTTATGGAATAATCAATCAGTTCAAGTGGGAACAAAAACTTTACTTGACTCATTCAAAATCCACCTAAAGAGACATTTTCAGTTTTTAGCCATGGCCATTTTTTGAGCAGTTACGTTTATTATTTATGGTCCATCTGCTGTAACTCTGGTTTTCATTACTTTTTAATCATTCTCTTGTTCGCCGTATTATCACTTGCAGTATTACTAAATTATGTTCATATTGTAAGGTCACTTTTAACATAAAATGTCTGTAGTATTGTGTAAATTTCAATTGTATGTTTTTGTGGGGGGGGGGGGGTTGTTGTATTTTTCGCTTTTCTCATTTACTATGTTTTAATGTTTAATTTGATTGTATGATTATTATAATTATTACTTGTGATTTGACTCGCAGGGCCCAATGGGAGACCAACTTAATATGTTGAATGGGCTATACCCTGTTTATAAATGAATAAAACATTTAAAAAGGAAATAAATCAACTTAATGCTTACCAATTCTATTTTCTTCTCTTATTTATATCCTGATTTTATATTGTATATGAACAGTATGAAACTCGTTCCGAGCATGGCTAAAGGAATGATAAGTACAGCTAAATCACTGTACCCACCCCCCCCCCCCCCCCGACTGATCGGGGGAAATGAAATAAAGATAACCATAATTTCTTGATTTTCTTCTCTTACTTTGTATTTCAATATTAGATTCTACATAAACGGGATGAAACTCGCTCCCAGTACGGCTAAGAGATTGATTATGAGTACGGCTAGCGTAGCGTACCGTACCCCCAGACTAATACAACAAAGAAAATCAGTTGATACCCATTTAGTGATGATCTCACTCCGTATCCCAGAGTATCGAACATGCTAAAGAGAAGGTCCACTTCATAACACTTATCATTAAAAAGTGCCAAAATTTAATGGATTTAAAATTATTATTTTTTATTCAGGTTTCATAATTTTATTTCAGGGTCCAGGGAGGTGTTTCATAAAGCTGTTCGTAAAGTTACGAACGACTTCCCGCACGACTGGCGATATGTTCTTGTGCTAAATGAGATGTCCCAGATTTTCCCTGGTGTTTTAACATGTGGGACTGAATTTCCAAAAACCCTAATCAATTTTGACAAATAATAAACTTTGCATTCGGATGCTAATTGTTTAACAGCAAGAATTTTAATCCACAAAGATCGGATTTCAACTTTAGCTGATGGGAATCAAAATGACTGAGAATCTGATTAGCACCCAAGAACAGGTACCAGTCGTGCGTAAAGCCGTTCGTAACTTTACGAACAGCTTTATGAAACACCTCCCAGGTGCATTTCCGATCTGAAATTGCTGTTTTTGATAAAGTACTTGTACACAGGTACCTGATATTAAGGATGGTACTTCATTTATTTTGTTTATGTCTGTTTGTTTGTTTGTTTGTTTGACGTGTTTAGTACTCTAAATGGGACATCCATAAGCAAACGTGTATGTCAGATCTTAAGGAAGTTCCGATAAAGCATATTAATAAAATATTTGAATTCTAAAAACTTCTTATTGAGCTAAAACAAAATAAAACTCTGTGAAAGCAAACAAATTCAATTCATTTTTAACTTTCGCAAAAGAAAATATTTTCTAATAACTGTATCTTGGATATCGTTCTACGTAATGTGCTTTTCTCCATCAACAACCAATAGGAATACTTTTTAATCATTCTTTGTACAAAAAAATGGAGAGATATAAGAGATATAGGTTAATCATTGAGTTGCCAATTTGCGTTCTGATTTCCTCTTTAAGTCACTCACTCTCAGCATCAGTATATGTATTGGACGGCTCCTCATGTTCATCCAGGCCGCATACACCAGATAAGATCTGGTGAATAAGGGATGGTAACATGGCAGTGTATTGTGCCTCGGTGATACCAGCTTCATGGTCGATCCCGTATATATTTAAGAGCTCCTCCCCCGTATAACAATTCTAAATGGATAGAGAGGTAAAGTGTTTTAAAAGAAACACAAAAAGCATGTGAAAGTTGCTTAGCAAACTACAAGGGCGCCTATATTACGTCAAAAATGGCGTAGTCGCTTAGCATTTCCATCGTCACATTTTAATAATATCAGTAATAAAACTGGATGATGGACCGTATTCTAATAAGGCTTATAAAATAATACGAAATAAAATGATGCGAAAATAATGTAAACTACACTACAAGACTTCAAAACGGCGTAGTTCCTCCGCAACTTTAACCTGAAAATCGCGATGCTAATAAAATTGCGATGATCGGCTCGTAGTTTAAAACGGCATATTACAAAAGAAAATAATTAGATGTAAAAATAGTGACTTCATTTGAGATGATTTATGGACTGTTTCGACCCCCTTTGAGATTACATTCAAAATCATTAACATTTCAAAATGTACATGTAATATAGAATAGGATGAACAATACACGATTAACACTTTGGTTATAAACTACAGTGGATAAAAGAAATATAACGTACAAATAGTGCAAGTTTTTTTAAATGACAGTTATAAACATACAAACAGGGGCGGCGCTACAGGGGGGGCAGAGGGGGCGACCGCCCCCCTATGATTTTTCAAGTAGTGAAAAAAGAAAAAAAAGAAGAAAAGGAGGAAGAAAAGCGAAGAAAAGGGAGGAAAGAAGAAAGAGGAGTATTAAAAAGAGAGGTCTTAAACATATAACTCTATATTACCCCTGTTATTTAATGGAGAAAAAATATGACGTCATCTTTAGGTCGTCTTGCCCCTCCTATCAAAATACCCTGGCGCCGCCCCTGCATACAAACATACGAAACCATAGAACATTTTTACAAGTCAAGCCGTGAAAAATGAGACTATTTCTTTACACCTACGAATTTAGGTTGCGTCATGTGCTCTTTTGCATGTGTGAGAAAAGTGTATAATTACTCTCATTAGTTTTACGATGACAAAGACACCATCTGATGTTAGATCAACTCGTACTGTAGGGCCTACTTACAGCGGACACGTTCAACGCATCTGACGACTCGTTGTGGGCATCGTGATCGTGTTCAACCGTCGCACGCTCCTCACGGTGTTTATATCCCACCGCTGCCACCCGGTGATCGACATGTCTTCTTCGACGGTGGTCGTGGTCATCATGATCGTCTTGGTCAGCTTCGCTCTCGTGTTCGTCATGCTCGTCGGATGAGCCTCCAATACCAAGCTCCGAAAGCAAATGTTCAAATTCTAAAGTAGAAGAGTAAGGAGGACGCACTGCGTTAATAATATCAGTGTAATGATAATGCAGATTAGAATAATAATGATAATAATGTTGATAAAAATAATAGCAATAACAAGAAATAGGGCTTAATAAAAATAATCATTATTTAATAATGATTATTTTCATTAAGCCCTATTATTATTATTATTATTATTATTAATATTATTATTATCATCATCATCATCATCATTAATATAATGACCATTACCATTAGACCCTATTTTTTGTTATTATCAATACTTGTAATAAAATCATCAGCATTATTATTACATTTAATATAATTATTAATGCAATGGGTCCATTTTTATCAATATTACATTTAATATCATTATTAATGCAATGAGTCAATTATCATAATTATTTTTCATATTATTACTCCATTATTAGCAGTACTGATATCTATTGCTATCATTTCCATTATGACTATTATTCTCTTTGTTATCATCAACATCTTCATAATGATTAAATTTATAACAATAGTCCTAATTATTATCACCGAGAAGAAATATTTCTCTGTAAGTCACCTTCCTTGGGAATGACCCTACTAGTTGCGTAAGCATCAAAGATTGCATCAACGAAGTCTTCGGGTGCCGGCAAAGTTGCCTCGCCAATGCAATAGCCATTGAGGAGGTTGGAGATGACAAGTTCGGCGATGGCACGAACCTCTGTTTCATTAGCCCCGGCCTCATGATCAGCCACCGTGGTTGTGAAGACGGACTCGACATCGAAACACTGTGTTATGGTATAATTACAAAGTGAAATAAGAGATATGAGTTACTGAACGGGAAGGGGATGTGTGCATAAAGTGAGAGCAATGCTTTGTCGTCATACTAAAATACTAGCATGCTGAAGTTTAAAGGTCTCTGACAGAATGCGGGAAAAGCTTGATTTTGATAACAATAATTTACAAGTGAAGGTGGATTTTAACACGTTTTAGTGTTTTAATAATGGACTTTTGAATTACTTAAATACTGATGTTTCCTAATGCATACTAAGCGTAGACTATACAAATCGAGCTGGTGCTGTATCAGCACCCCTTTTTCAGTGTTTGTTTGAGAGGGGGTGGGAGAATTTACCGATGCGTGAGTGGTTGCAGTGTAATTTTCACTCATGGAATGTAAAATTTCTTCCAAGTCCTCTTCTGACAGGGTCGTACTCGCTCCGTCCTCCCCGGCTGACATGAGCTCTCCAAATACCGTCTCCTCGCCAAGGTCTGTCCCGCCAGGACCGGCAGCGCACACCGTCTCCAACCCGAACACAGCATACAGCAGCAGCGGCGTGGCTTCATGGAAGAAGTCCTCGCTCAAACCATACGTCGAGTCAACGCTGAGGGCAGTAAACAGATCCGTCACGAAGTCATCTGAACACTGCAAAAGAAAACATATACTAGTAAAGTGAATAAACTGTGATTGAGTGATTTCACCAATCCAAATCGGATGTGTACACAGAAGGCTTTAAGGTAAATATGTTTTTGTAAATCTGCTGCACAGCTGCATTTATACTGCATTCCTTCCTGCCTGTTTTTGCACGACTGGTCATAAAAATTAAAGGCCGTGTATATCCATTCTAAAAATAAAAAGCTCACCATTACGAATTTTATCAATCAGCAGAACGTATTGTTGCAAATATGTTTCTCTTGTTTATTTTATGATTTTATTCAAAGGTAGTCTGCTCTTAAACTTGAAGCTTGGAAACTAAAATTAATCAATATTCCTATCTTTTAAAAAAATTAACTGTACAGTGTGAGTCATGAAAAGGGGAACCCATATTCAACCACAAAATAATCTTGGCAATCAGTATAATAATATAGATTTAGTCAAAGGTACATTGTTGCCTATTTCGTTTTCTTTAATCCGACACCTTGATCAATCTAATCTGATAATGGACAGCTGAACAGCACCGTGTTTCATTTCCTGGTTCATGTCAAATTTTACCTCTGCCCAAGATTTGAATGAAATGAATAGTCAACCTGAGGTTTGGTTGAATTGTCTCCATTACAACTGAATGTGTGCACTCATGCATAATGAAAGAAATTCCTGAACACCATTTATCCCAGACTTGGGCAAAGGCAATTTTGACATATTTTTAAGAAAATTGCCAGTGCTCAGTCATTCATGATCCACTTTCGTGAGCAGCCTATCAAATTAAAGAAGGTATTATCGAGTATCACACCATTACAATATATTTAAACAACACCTGGTTTAAAAGATGGGGCATGAATCAGTAAAATTAGAACTAATTTTATTATTTGATAAATCTATGTACCTACCTATTTTGCTAGTATTACGACTACGCAAGCCATTCGAGTAATTTAAGTCACGACAGTGCATATACCCCCCCCCCCCCCCCTCCCCAGGACCCCACCTTCCTATGTGCACATACTCATGACGCCCGCACACAAACATCCTCTTTACGAGCAGCCTCAGACAAGCTTAGACATGTTGCTGGGCAAGGAGTGGGGTAGGAGGGTGGGACATAGGTAGGTACATATATTTATCTAGCAAATAATAAAACCAGTTCTGATTTTACTGATTTACTACAATAAATCAATGTACCTACCTATTTTGCTAGACAAGCACAGATTCAACTGGGGAGGGGGGGGGGGGGATTTCCCAAGAGGAAAGTTAACGGGAACCCAAGGAGGACGTTGCAGCTGGAAACGTCTTGATAGAAAAGAGACTCTTCACCTGTCAGAATGTCCTTTAAATAAAAGGATGTGAAAGAATTGGAGGAGCGCCAGTAAGCCGCTCTCTAGGGGCACCCCCTGGAATGCCCCTGGTATCGTGAGTACGGGGCTTCCCATCAGTCACTAGGGCCTCCGGCCCAGCTGCCTGGATCGCTTCGACTATCCATCTAGAGAATGATGGATTCTCTGGAAGGGGGGGGGGGGGGGAAGGGCTCCCAGTGATGACAAAGAGCTGATCACTCTTACGGTGAGTCTTAGTTCTATCTAAATACCATTTCAAGGCCCTCACCGGACACCAGACCTTGTCCTCCTGTACTGAGGAATGGTCCGAAAGCGGTCTAAGACAAATCTCAATTGGTCCAGAGGAAGCAGTCTGATTTTCGGCAATAAAGGAGGGCTTGGGTATAAGTCGCACACCGCGGTTCTCCCAACGAATGTGACCCGGGGTGATACAAAGAGCATGGAGAGTACTCCTCCTCTGACCGGAAGCAACAGCGACTAAAAACAGCGTCTTGACCGTCAAATGATGAAGGGACGCATTACCCAACGGTTCAAAAGGTGGCTTAGCAAGTGCATCAAGGAGCTTGGGTAGACTCCAAGCCAGAGTCAGACTACGGGTTTATGGACGCTGCAAAAAGAAGGAAGCGAGTCAACCTAGTCAAGAGTGGGGAGTTGGAGACTCCCGAACCGTCAGCAAAGCCAACGTGGATGGCGGCAATAGCCGAACGATAACCACGGATGGTTGGAATCGATCTACCCTTATCGAAAAAGGGAGATCAGAAAATCGGCAATAACACCAATGGGGGCTTAACGCGGCGAGACACCCTGGTTCTCGCACCAAGAAAAGAAGGCCCCTAGACGAGAGTTGTAGAGATCTCTAGTGGAGGCTCTACGGCTTCTCATCACAAACTGGGAGGCTCTCTCGAAGAGTCCCGAGTTTCTGGCGTCTTCCCCAACAACGGCCAGGCATTCAAGTGGAGGACCGCTGGGCGTTGATGAACATTCCCTGAGAGGAGTTGAATTCCTCTCTGAGAGGAAGGGGAAACGGCTGGCCGGACAGGAGACTCAGCAGGTCTGGAAACCAAGGTCTTGCTGGACAATGTGGGGCTATCAAAAAGAGCCAAGCCCCGTCCTCCATGACCTTTCTCAGGACCTGAGGGATCAGAGGAATGGGGGGGGGGGGGGAAACGTACCCCCGGAGAACTCCCCAATGGAGGGAGAAGGCATCCAGTGCCCACGCCGCCTGATCCCGAACTCGCGAGCAATACCTCAGGAGTTGGTGATTGAGGGTGGAGGCGAACAGATCGATCTCCAGAGGACCCCACACCTCCTGGAGAAGAGCAAACACCTCCGGATGAAGAGTCCACTCTGACGGGAGGCATCTGCCCCGAGAAGGAGCTTGATGTCTCTTGGGATTGGCATCCATCCAAAAGGAGAATTTTTGCCCGGTTTGAAAAAACTTGAGGAAGTACCTCTGAAGAGGCCTCATCAAAAGCCTGTAGTCTGGTAAGACGTCCACTAGGCTGGCCAGAACAATACAACACTCTCGTAAAGGGCCAAGCTGTCAAGGTTGCTGGTTCCAATTTTGTGCTGAATGGCGGGGTGATCACACCAGCACCAAACACTGAATTTGCCCTGCTCCAGCCCGTTGCTTGAATGATATCGCGGTGAACTTCATGCGCGGGTTTTGTTGTTTGGAACCAGGAACCTGGACGACGAGCGAATATGACGTCAGCACTTCGGTACTCTATATGGCAAGAATCAAGTCAGATTTGAATAGAATTACTATTTCCACAGGCACCTGCACGGGCACCTGCACTATTCTAGTCAAAACTACCAGCTTACGGTTTTGACGTGAACAGAATCCTATTCAGAATGAATAGAATCTGATCAGTGGTGTACCCAGGATTTTTTGCAGGGGGAGCAAATTTTGTCAACTGTCTAATTCTGCTTGGAGGGAGACCCGTTTTTCTCATTTCCCATTTTTCTTCTCGCCAGCCCTCCAAAACTCGCTCAGTGGAGGGAGGGGGGGGGGGGGGGGAATGACATTTTTTTTTCTCAAGCCCCTCAAAAAGTAGCTCAGTGGGGGGGGGGGGGGGGGTTATCAGACGTTTTGCTCCATGATTCTCTGACAAGCAACCAAAAAAAAACTGTCAAAAGTTGTCGGGGGGGGGGGGGGAGTGGGGCACTCTCTCCCCCCCCCCCCCTACCCTTGGGTACGCTAATGAATCTGATTCGGAAATTGTGACCAGGCGATCTGGTCAAAATTTACTTACTAGACTTTTTTTTTTTTTTTTAGAGTTTATAGCTTCCATAACGTACTCAAACACAAGACAACGGTAAAAATTGTTATTATCATTACAATCATTGGTGTACCCAGGATTTCTTGCAGGGGGAGTAAATTTTGTCAACTGTCTAATTCTACTTGGAGGGAGACCCGTATTTTTTTCTTCTCGCCAGCCCTCCAAAACTCGCTCAGTGGAGGGAGGGGGGGGGGGGGGGGGAATGACATTTTTTTTTTCTCAAGCCCCTCAAAAAGTACCTCAGTGTGTGTGGGGGGGGGGGGGGGGTATCAGACGTTTTGCTCCATGATTCTCTGACAAGCAACCCCCCAAAAAAAGGACAAAAAAAAAAACTGTCAAAAGTTGTCGGGGGGGGGGGGCACTCTCAATATTAATATTTTGATTATTATTATCATTATTATTGGGTTTTCCCGGCCAATTTGGCAACTTTGTCAGTCTATTTCATTTTACGAGCATTCAATTTAAACGATTTTCACCATGCCGTGCTCTTCGGCAGTTCCAATTCATGATCTGTGCATTCTAATTCATCTCGAAAGCATTCAAATTCGCATTTCAGGCAGTCAAATCAAGGAGCTTTGAAGAGCTGGACTCACAAGTAGCTCATTCCCTTTGAACCATGTTCGATGCTGCCAGGAAAAAATATGTCAGATGTGCGCTTAAACTGGATCTTCCTTGCAGATAAGAAGACAAAAGATTCCTGCCTGGCTGCAACCTGACGGGCCATTTTCAAAGGGAAATATGCTTTTGTAATGATAATTACTATTCGCTTTCACTAGTGTAATATGAGCAGTTCACAGTGTTTACCTTCACTCGAGGCAAGCGAAAAGAAATGGTGCAAATTTCCTGAAATATAAATTAAAATTTTGAATTTTGACATTTTTTATTTTCGTTTGTCGGAAGTAATCGGAAGAGTATCAAATTGCGAATATTAGGATTGTCAAATTTGTCCCCTTTTCAAAAATTGCAACTACTATCATACAATATAGCCAAATTTCTGGACACAATCTGCTCAATTTTCTTTTTGCTTATTGAAATAAAAAGTGAAAAATTCCCAATACTTAATTTGTGACAAAAATCACTACTCCATCTTTCCCATGAAGTTGGTGGCATCGAACATCGGACATCAAAGGCAACAGCACACCTGTAGATTCTTTTGGTGCATCCTTAGAAAGGGGCAGCTGCTTGAATTAATTTGTTGCCAGTTGTGACTCCAGCTCTTCAAAGCTCATTGGTCAAATTAACACTCTTTTCATACAAATTCATAGGTCACGCACGTAATTCAGAAAGCCTTCATTCAATTTAGAATCGCATGTTCATGTGATCACACACCAAACCCGCTCCTGAATTCGAATTCATTTTGGAGCATCGAATCTGGCATGTTGAGCATTCGATTTAAAACATTCCCCAACATTATCTGTGATATTTTTCTGTTGTCTTGTATATTATGTGTTTGACATGATATTTGCCATTCAAAATAGGGCCTACATGTTTTTGGTTATGGCGAATTTTAAAGATCCCATCGTTTGAGAGAATAATTTTTTTGTCGCATGGTCGTGGAGATATATATATATATATATATATATATATATATATATATATATATATATACATATATATTGTTTTTTATGCTTTTATGTTTATTTGGTATTTCTTTAGCAGTGGAGGCAAATTCTGCTATATAGATGCGTGGGACTAATTAATCTGATTCTGCTATTCTTTTATACAGCTTGACCTCATATTATTATATTAATATCATATATTCTTCTTTTTTGGTCAATTATAATACGAATATATATATATATATATATATATATATATATATATATATGTATATATTCTTTTAAATAATTTTTTACATTTAATTTAGCAAAGAATTATTAGAGCCTCGGGCGCGTGTTGAAAATCTAAATAAAATAAAATCAACTTTAAAACGGAGAGTTGAACAATCACAGTGAGTTCAGAGTCACGTGATCATTAATGCCATTCAAAATTTTATCGCTGTTTTAAAAACATATCATGTTCGCCATTTTATAACTGATTTTTATGTAACTTTATGAATCTCTAATACCCCTATCAAACCAAGCACTCACCCGCGTAAGTCACCCGCGTAAGTTTAGAGTTACGCGTATGGAGCGCCAAGTGTTCACCGACTTATTCGGTACAAACTTGCCTCATTTTCTGACAAAATTCACTCAAACCTTGTTTTGGTTACAAAATTATTGAACAGCAATTCATTTTGTAACAAAATGAATTTAAAATGGTAATTTTGTAACAAAAAAATATTCTGTTACAAAATTAACATTATAGAATTATTTTGTCCGATTTCATTTTGTAACGAACATCATTCTGTTACAAAATTAACATGACAAAATTTTCATTTTGTTACAAAAATCATTCTGTTACAAAATGAATATGTTCAATTATATTTTGTGACGAAAATTATTTTGTCCATTCTCATTTTGTAACGAAAATAATTTTGTTACAGAATTAACATGACGAAATTATTTTGTCCATTCTCATTTTGTAACAAAAATTTTGTAACAAAAATCATTCTGTTACAAAATGAACATGACAAAATCATTTTGTTCATTTTTATTTTGTAACCAAAATAATTCTGTTACAAAATTATCATGACAAAATTTGTTTTGTCCATTTTCATTTTGTAACAAAAGTCATTTTGTTACAAAATTAATTATGACAGAATAAAGTGGTTCATTCTCATTTTGTAACAAAACTCATTCTGTTACAAAATTAACAACACAAACTAATTCTGTCCAATCTCATTTTGTAACAAAAATCATTTTGTTACAAAATTAACACGACCAAATTATTTTGTCAATTTTCATTTTGTAACAGAATGATTTTTGTTACAAAATGAGAATGGACACATAATTTTGTCATGTTAATTTCTTTGTTACAAAATTACCTTTTCAAATTCATTTTGTTACAAAATGAATTGCTTGTTCAATAATTTTGTAACAAGAACGAGTTTTGAGTGAATTTGTCACAAAATGAGGCAAGTTTGTACAAAATAAGTCGGTGAACTCTTGGCGCCCCATACGCGTAACTGTAAACTTACGCGGGTGACTTAAGCGGGTGAGTGCTTGGTTTGATAGGGGTATTAGAGACACATAAAGTTACATAAAAATCGGTTATAAAATGGCGAACATGATATGTTTTTAAAATAGCGATAAAAATTTGAAAGGCATTAATGATCACGTGACTCTGAACTCACTGTGATTGTTCAACTCTCTGTTTAAGGTTGATTTTTTTTTTTTAGAATTTCAACACGCGCCCGAGGCTCTAATAATTCTTTGCTAAATTGAATTTACAAAATGATTTATATGAATATATATATATATATATATATATATATATATTCATATCATATAAGTGACCAAGTGCGCTAAGTGTTCACTCATTTTGTATACCCACACAATTTCATTCCATACTACAGAGGTTTTATTTTGTCAAGTCATCGACGTACATATAGCTCAAAGAACGCTGACTGGTCGAATGATTCGCGCGCGGGGTCCAGCCTGGTACATACCACTGAACTCTATGACTGGAATGGGCTCGATCGCTCGCTGCACGCTGGTTGGCCGTAGGCAGCATGACGCAATCGGCAGCTCGCTAGCGCCATCTTGTTTCCCCCAAAACAATTCAGTTTGTAACAACATACCCTCTTGATTATCAGCTCAGTATGTATTTATTGTAAACAAAAATTATATGGGCAGAATCGGTAAATTCTGTACTATGTCGTTTTCAAAACAAATCCTGGAAGATGTACGTTTATCCCCCCGAAATCACAAGGTGAATAACGTAAACTTTTAAAATGCGTTTTTCTCCAAATTTACTTTTGTCGCTGCGCGCACTATACATGCTATACGAGGCCACTTCATGAAAACGGTAGTTAACGTTATTCAAATTGTGATTTCGGGGGTTAAACGTACATCTTTCAGGATTTCTTTTGATAACGACATAGTACAGAATTTACCGATTCTGCCCATATAATTTTTGTTTACAATAAATACATACTGAGCTGACAATCAAGAGGGAATGTTGTTACAAACTGAGGGGACGGTTCGTGAAAACGAAAATATGCGTATTCCATATACGCGTCGTTTTCACAAACCGTCCCCACAGTTTGTAACAGCATACCCTCTTGATTATGTATTTATTGTAAACAAAAAGTATATGGGCAGAATAGTTAAATTCTGTACTATGTCGTTATAAAAAAAAAATCCTGGAAAATGTACGTTTAACCCCCGAAATCACAATTTGAATAACGTTAACTTTTAAAATGCGTTTTTCTCGAAATCTACTTTTGTCGCTGCGCGCACTACGAGGCCACTTCGTGAAAACGGTGTTTTGACCAAATTTGAAGGACTATTTTCACTCATATAATCATCATATGCCCTTCAAAGATGAACTGAGAGTAGTTCAAGACTCCGTCTTGCGCTGCAATCAAATGCACGAATCGTGATGTTCGTGAAAGTCGCGAGAAAGGACTCATATGACAGGTATGAAGACGCATTTTTAACATGTAACAACAGTCCCATTTATACGCTTTCATGTTAGTTTATGGGTGTATGGGTATGACTATAAGCTACCATAGGCCCTTGCCTATTTGGGACTGTGTCCAACATTCACTGTTGCAGCAGTCAAAAACAGACAACAAAATTGCTCTAAGCAAGATTCAATTTTCTTAAATTTGCTAGATTACCTGATTCAGGGACTCTTCAACTCTTGCTGTGCCATAAATTCGGGGATTCAGAATTGAAAGTGAAATTTTAAATAATTATTTTTCCACACATATTGTATGAATGATCTAGACTGGAAAAAGGCCCACTGATACACACAAAAGCTATTGAAGCCTATTCACCCGTAAAAGCTACTCTGGAGTACAATGTTATCTTCAGATAAGCTTGTACATGTATAAGTGGACTTGTCTATAAGGATATTTAACCTCGCCTATTTATGAGTGGTCTTAGTGGTTATTTCAAATAACCTTGGGCATGTATAAGAGGAGTTTACTCTACATGCATTTCACATGAAAAGTTAAATCAACTTATTTCTTTATTGGTTTTATTGGTGACTTTGCTGTACAGCATGACAGTATCTTAAGATGGGGAATGAGTGCATCAGTAGGTCTACGTGTAATTTTCTATTTAGTTACATTGGTTGCAGCAAGTAAATTGCCTGTTATTGAATAAACTGAAATTGAAAATCAATTGCACAAAGACAACTCCAGACTTTGTCTTTAAACTTTAGACGAGTAGGGAAACTTACATGACTAGGCTTCAGTTTAAATAACTGTCATTTAGTCTACCTTCTTTTCTTTCCTTTAGGTTTCCACTCACATCAATGCAGAACATCTTCGGAAATAGGTGGTCAACGTGCGGAGAGACAGGTGGATCCCTACAGCCGCATATATAGCTAGGATTTCATTTTTTTAATTTTATTTATTTATTTATTTTTTTTATTTTTATTTTATTTTTTTTTTTTTTGGGAGAAAGATAACTGCTCGTAGCACCTCGATCTTTAGGCTTTTATCTGTCACTTCCCACCGCTTTTTCGATCTCGCTTTTTCTTTTTTTAAATTTTTAGTTGATTTTTTTTTTTTTTTTGGGGGGGGGGGGTGAACGCTCCCACGCAGTGCTAGTGCACTTACTCTTTTGTCATGTTACATGTAAGCCTTCACATTGCCATATTGATAATGATACATGAAATACTTTTTGTAATATTTTCTTGCTGTTTTTAAAGATCATTTTTTGTGTTTACTGTTTTGTCAAGTTACATGTTAGCCTTTACATTGCCACCCATTTGCAATGATACATGAAATACTTTTCGTAATATTTTCTTGCCAGCCTTTGTTGTTGTTGTTGTTGTTGTTTACTGTGCAATGCTGTACTGTACAATATTGTTCCGTCTTTGCCCCAGATTGAAAAATACATGTACTTTTAAATTAAAACATTGCAACTGAGTATTCAATTGTCTCCTAGTGTTTACATTTAATGTGAATTTCCATGTAAAATTGTGGCAGATGGACTAGTTGATTTTTGAAATTACTGTCTGTGTGACCATGTCTTTGTGTATATGACAATGATTTGTATGTATGATGTGTGTGGTGCTATGTTTCTCTCAAACACATTTAAAAGTGGTGCATAATTGTTTGTGATGTGAATATACCAAGCCCCTGAAAAATGGGAATATCCAAAATTATAGGCTAGTACACTCAAACATAACATGATTATAGTGATGTGTGTGTGTGTGTGACCGTCTTTTATATGTTTGTCTAAGTTATTGGGATTTACTGAATTAATTTTGCCTTTGCTTGACTAAAATATTTTCTCATTAAACCAATGACAGTAATGGCAGCGATAAGTTTATGCAAAGATTTTAGAAAAGTCAATGGTAATTTATAAACAATGTAGATTGGTTCATGAGGAAGAAAAAGCTTAAAATGTACAAGATTCACAGATGAATACTGACACATGATATTAAAGAATTGCTACAAATTTATTTAAAAACAATAAACTTACATCATGACATTTCCACATACCCCCCCCCCCCCCCAACAACAACAACAAAGAAGAGAGAAGAAAAACAAGAAGAAATCATGCACTTCTTAGCTCATAAAGCCTGTGTCGTTTACATCTCCACAGTGCACGCGGCTAGGCTGTGCTTCTTGGGGGAAACAAAATGGCGGCCAGCATACGGCGCCGGGGTCGTGCGCTCAACCGTGACGCCCATTCCAGTCATAGAGTTCAGTGGTACATGCACACGGCCGGTCCACGTGTTTGTAGAGAGAGGAAGAGAAAGAAAGGGAGAAAGAGAGAAAGAGAGAAATGGAAACAAAGAGATAAGTTGCTGAATGCTTCTCGCGCATATACGGCCACGGGCGGTGCACATGTTTGTATAGAGCGAGCGAGAGAGAGAAGAGAGAGGGGGGGGGGGGGGGGAGAGAGACAGGTGTTGCTCGGTTCGTGGTTATGTGAAGGACAGGGTCGGGGGGGGGGGGAGGCGAAGGAGGGGAGCTCGCGAGCACGTGTTCCCCGACCTTTACGCTAGCTGGAATATATATATGCACGTGGTATGTGTTGAATCCAGGGAAATGTCACTTTCCCTGTTTAATCTACGGACAGTCTGCTCTACTAAAGCAAATTTTGAACTGAGCTAGAATACGAACAGTTTATTATTTTGATTTTTGATCTTTTCTTCTGTCCTTTCATATGTTTCTCTTTATTTTCCTCTTTTCTCTTCTTTTTCTATCTTTTCTTTAAATAAAGACAGAATAAGAAGCTAAAAAAAAACTGATGGCCATTCGTCTGTACACAAACACCTGCTCCTGTAATGACCCGACTTCCCCCCAAGCGAACGTGGAATTTATAACCAATGGCAACTTTCCCGGCTATAAGTGAGGTCGGTCTTAATGGTGCTCCTGTACTTCCCCTGTACCTAATGAACTCATGCTTTATTTATTTATTTATTTAGTCGTATTTTACCAGGGTGGCTTCATCAGTGATTTCAACACTGGTTTACAAGAAGGCCCTGCAGATTAACAAATATAACATTGACAATACAATACAAAATATGAACATTGCAGAAAAATCTTATTCAAACAAACAGTCAAAATGAATTTTCAATACAAAAGTGACCAAATGTGATTCAGCAAGTACTATAAAATGAAAAGCAAGTAATGATAAATTAACAATTTGAAATATTACAGAGAAAAGGAGAAAAAGAAAAGTACTGAGGTTTTCATCGAGGAAGTTAAGCGTGTAAACTGGTTTGAAATGGGTATAAAAGTAATTATTGAAGAAAATGCGTAAATGAACTAACCTTGGAACAGTCACTGACGCGGTTTTCACAGCCCACTCTTGAAAAAAGTGTTGAGACCAAAATCCCGACTTGGGTCGATGTGATATTCTGGTCATGGTTTTCCACAAAATCTCCATTAGCTTGTTGCGCTGTTATTTCCTGGTCCAACAGGTAATTTCCAACCACCGCAAAAAATTCCTCTTCGGATCCGTGATCGTGATGGTGGTCGTCGTGCTGCCTTCGGTATCGACGAAGCACCTCTTCAGATGACACCAATAGAGATTGGATGAGAAGTACGACGACTATGCACACGGCACTAAAGCGCTTGGAACCCGCCATGGCTGTACTGAGTTCTGATTTGTTCAAAGTCCTTCGTAATAAATGCATACGAGGGTGCGTGTGCAAAACGACTTGAGGTCTGTGTGCAGCGGTATTGGTTGCTGCTTATAGAGAGAACATGGGCACGGTTTCTGTACGATGCTCCGCTTTGTACGCGCCACTGAATTCTCGCCTTCTCTCCATGGTGATGTCACCTTTGCCTATTGTTCATTTGTCTTTGTGGTAGGGACCATGGTTGGAGTGTCTTTTGTTAAAAAACTTGTCTCAGTGGCTAATCATGCTATACAGTCAGTCCGCTTCTTCTGCGGAACTCGTATTCACGCCGGGGCGAGAATTATGAATATCCATGAGCAGAAGGGTACGGTAGAAAACTGCCAGTTACTCCACTGTTTCTGAACGGATTTTTACGATAAATGTCACAAATGAAAGAGGAATGATAGTTCTACCACCGTTTTCAACTTCAGTTAAAAGACTTTTCAAAATGAATAGACCATTTACGAGTGAAAATGAACGACGTAACCTTGACGAGAAAGGGGGAAAAATTATTGGTCAGATATCTTGCTGCAAGAAATTACTTAGATCATTAGAATCGTGAAAAAAATACTCTTTCAGAACTGACTTAAAACCTGAGGATTTAGCTTTTATACCAGTCAGGAGTTAGGCAAGTTCAAGCATGATACAGATTATTTCCCATCAAAAATGAAGTCGTGCAGAATGACACAACATGATTGGTCTGCTCACCAGCACGTCACACAAAGCGTCGTCTGCTCGATACGGCTGAACGAATTTACTACGGTATGTCCATCCACTCGCGCACCTACACACAGCTCACTTTTACACATTTATAAGCACAAGCAGTGGGCTGAATCTGATGCAACAGTACATGTACTGTACATGTAAACTTGTAAAGTACATGTGCATGTACAAAAGGCCTATTGCTGTGAGCAGGGAGCTTTTCCACCTCCCTGCACTGTAGAAAAAATGCGACATGTGACATGTTTATTTCTGTGACAGATTTAAAACACTGCGACGTGTTTATATATTGTACGGGTGTTTAAGAGCTAAACACATGTGCCTATTTTTTTCATCTTTCAGCACGCCTTAGGTGTTTACTAGATAAACATGTTTACCTTTTAAATGGTTCTAATGTATAGGCTAAACACCAAATGTTTACACCTTAATAATTTAGTGTTTACACCTGTTTAAATACTAAACAGTGTGTGTGATTATGGTGTAAACACCACGTGTTTGTATATTGTAGCTAAGTTAAGAGCTAAACACATTCTGTGTTTATTTTCATCACACCTAGGTGTTTATTAGATAAACATGCTTACCTTTTAAATGGTTCTAATGTATAGGCTAAACGCCAAATGTTTACACCATAATCACACACACTGTTTAGTATTTAAACAGCTGTAAACACCAAATGATTATGGTGTAAACATTTGGTGTTTAGCCTATACATTAGAACCATTTAAAAGGTAAACATGTTCATCTAGTAAACACCTAAGGCGTGCTGAAAGATGAAAAAATAGGCACATGTGTTTAGCTCTTAAACACATGGGTTTAGATCTTAAACCCGTACAATATATAAACACGTCGCAGTGTTTTAAATCTGTCACAGAAAAGTGTTTAGAAACTAAACAAATTTTTTACAGTGGGTATGAGTTAGCGGTGATATATATTGGTCGTTCATGAGGAAGGGGAAAATATCATTGTAGTATATTATCGGACTACAGTGAAATTCTCAAATTGCTTAAGTTCAAACTCGCTGATTGAAGAGTCATGAAACAACAGCTTTAACTTCTAGTCTGTTTATTCCTTTCTTCAAACTTCTTCCGTACTAATGATGACCAGAGATCAACGACCAGACACCAAAGTACGGCCAACAACCATCGGCCAGCGGTTCGCTGAACAAACAAATAAACATAAATACAGTGTCGTTAATATTCATTTGCCAACAACAACATGAATCAAACATGACTGAATAACTAGTTAATAACTTCAATATATCCCCATAGAGAATTAGTCTCAACTATCTTAATGTAAATGTATATATATATATATATATATATATATATATATACAAGGATATTATATAAAAGACCTGTATTATTGTTGATAAATTGAGTGGAATAATTGTTATTCCACAACCGACTTGTTACCTTATTAAATTGGTGATTAAATGACAGTAATGATGATCAAAATAAGCATCTGAATATATCTAATATCAACCTATTAACCTATTTTGCATGTAATTATTAAATGGAACATCATCCTTTAAAGTAGATATTCATTGATTTTTAAAACTGACTTAAGTTTCATTATTGCGTAGGTGAAGCTTAGACCGGACAAGTTTGTCAGAATTCGACGCTTACAAACATTCGAAGTAATGATTATTATCAATTACAAATTGCTAAAATACAGCCCCGACATAGCACCTGAACAGCTCTCCGAAAGCCGCTGAAATGTGTGACGTCAAAGACAGGACGTTAATTGCACAAGCAGACGATGTCCCATAACATCTCACATATTTTCAGTGCCTGTTTTGTCATCTTCTCTTCAGTTATTTCACTTCACTAGCATTAGTCTATTATGTTTAATACATATATTGCCTCACTCTAAACCCCGTGCATGGGTTTATTTGGATGGAAAATGAAGCGTTACAAGAATAAAGGAATCAGTTGCTTGTAAACAAAATAGACGCCATTGCATTCACAGCTGCATACACCGCTGGACGTTCGGCGTTGAATGAGGGATGAATACCGTCCTTGCTATCATTCAGCGGGCTTTTCAATTTGAAAGTGTGGTTTCTTTCCCTCATCCTATATATTTGCAAACAAAAGATTTCAGTAATCAGAATCTGTTTCATTCCCATTTTAGAATGGTGTGAAATATGGGCACGTTTGAATACACTAAATTCTTTATAATTTGAGAAATAACTGCACTGCACTTATGTTCATTCTTTATGGGACGTCGTCTGCTTGGACAGGATTGTTCCCTTTATTGACGTCATTGAAACATTGTTATTTTTTTGGCGAAGCGCTTGTATGCTGGGAGGTAGTTTTATTTGTATTATTGTTTAATTACCTGATATGTAGTTGACTTTAAACTGATACGATTGCTATCTGTTAACTTGCCAGTTTCTAGTGATACATTATTTATCATATTTGTGATTTTCTTTGAATGTGTACTTTAATAATGTCTTGTGGTAATATAAATCAAATAGCGAATTATAATACTGAAATTGATATACATGTATAGGCTAACGCAAATTATATCACAAACAATTAACAATTAGAGCCTTGCTAAATCATCAACCATAATGAATCATATATGTGATTCCTAAACTAATTCAAACAACAACACTCAAATGTGAATGATAACATAACACAACTTAACGTTATAATAACCTACTCATGATCTCATGCCTATATAGGTCCAGAGATCTTCCAAACAACCCAACACAATATCACTGATGTGTTATTCTGAATTTCAACGAATATATGATGAGAATGACCCTTATATCTCACTCTCACATAAAGAATACAAAGATGATGTTTCTTATACAAATCAATTAATAGGAAGTTCTTCTGAATATAAAGCACACAATAATATGGAAGATATAGAGAATACAGAGTTCATCTCTTTGTAGCACATCAATTAAATCTGACTTAACACCATTCACTGTCTATTAGTTTGTGTGGTGTGTATAAGTATATATGCAATATAATGCTTGATGGAGAGCAAAGTGCCAAATTCCCTCACTCTACTTTGAGCTTGAAATATAAAAATATGAATGAGTTATTGAACCAAGTATTATGGTATAAGTGACAGCACAGATATAAACTTTGATAATAATGCAATTTTAACTTACCAACTGTTTGCAATCCTGGGGATTTTCACAATTTACAGGAAGGAATACTGTTTCTTGACTGCTTTCTTCCCAATATACTGCAACTCTGAATCTACTTTCTTTGTTCCATTCTTTGGGTGATGCCTCACCCCTATGACTTATATCTTCCACTAAACTTCTTGGAAACAATGAGCACAAGGAGCAGTGCTCTGTGTTACATAACCACAAACTTGCATTTGCAAACAACTTTGTTTATTCTTTACCTTGCCACTGCAGAAGGGCATTATCAAACCTAGTCTTGCCGCTACAATCATTTTCATCTTGGGAAACCCAAATTTTGCAGCAAAGAAAAGTAAAATAGTCCTAAAATCACTGGTAAGTTGGCGATTTTTTTAAAAATCCCCTGACGAGGAATTCATTATTTAAAAATAACTCAATACATATAACACAATTTACATAAATGAACAAATTCAAGAAATATATACGATTATACCAGTCTTCAAATTGATCCGAATTTTCTTCAGCATTTTTTTAAGTGTTCAAACTTTTCCTCTGAGAGTTTAAGTTGTTTTTTCTTTGTGAGATATTTCACATTTTCTGTAGCTTCGTCTAATTCTTATAATTAGACTGTTCTACGTGAAGGGAAAACTATAACGTTCTAACGCACTCAAACTCCACAGTCACCTCGACGCTTTAATCAAATCACCACGAAGACGTAGACTTGTTATATGTTCCAAATAATAAAGCCTTAGTGCATTTATTCTGGTTCACAAGCGTTCTCAAACGGCGAGCGATATAAAACAAGTGTCAATCAAAGTATGAAATGAAGACTATCAATCGAAGTGTATGAATGTAACCTTAGTGTTACTGAAGTGTGGAAGTGTAACCTTAGTGTTACCGAAGTGTGGAAGTGTGTGGTTAGCTGAAACAAATAGATATGTAAACAGAAATTAATTATTACATTAATTCACATAATATTAATTGAATATGACAATTACTTGTCTTGTGAATATATCTCTGAATAAACTGATTAATCACTATGAATACTGTTCTAAGTATTGGCATTAATAACATAAAGTCATTTATACCTCGTTAAATTCCATTATATAGCATTCTTAAACTGTAATATATCGTTACACATTATTTATTGATATAATACTAAATGAGAAGAGTATTCATCACATAAGCTCATATTAATCTAACTCAAACTTAACATACTAATTCAATGCATTGATAATTCATAAAGTATTCGTTATTATTCATAACATAATCTACAGTAAAGTTTCTTGATTAAATGATGAACCCTAAACAATCATTGAATATAACCAAACATAATATAATATAAACTAACACCTATATAATGAAGTGTAACATAGGCCTACACTAAACAACTCTCTAACTTTCCAGTAGCTTGTAAATTACACACTCTCTCTCTCTCATTGAACTGTATACACACTGACTGGTCAGTGCAAACCACGTTACCATAGCAACGATCCTACTGCACACTAAAATTCTATGAAACCCTTTCTGCACCAATACCCGGAATGTTAACCCAAGTCCCCCACACACCCTGATACTGTACAGTACAGATTCCCTTTGTGTGGAGATGCGAGCACACTCCAGTGTGATGAGTCATAACTCCTTCTCGCTCTAACTTACTTTTCCTAACTTTTGACTATTCAGTGTATTACATGCAATGAAACTACTGAAAGAATAATTCGTATATAAATGATACAACATACATGACGTACTCTAAATGACTGGTAACAGTTTCTTCACTATTCTTGAACATAATATGAAACTATAAAGATAAGATCAATCTAGCAATAAACACCATTAAATGCTTAATATGTGTGCCATTTATCTGATGCACACCGTCATACAGCACAAAAACACATATATATATATTCCATGAGGAGATTTGGTATATTACCAGACAAATTTGCAATATTATTATCTTCTTAGAGAAAGTCTCAACAATTAAGACATGATGTAAGTAATCTTGAAATTTTACATATAATAAATGACAAATATAAACTCACCAACTGTTATAATACCCCAATTGATGAATTTCTTGTAAGAGTTTCTTGAAGAGCAATCTGTTTCCAACTTTCTTTGAGCTCTCTTCTCAAGTATGCTGCCCACTCCTTGGGCTTGACCACAGAATATGCAAATCAGGGGTGCTGCTCCTAGCAGGGGTGTCACCCATATATTCTTAGAGTACATTTGTAAATGACATATTATAATTATTGGTAGCCGCCGTAACATTTTCCTTGAGATCTCTTTTAAATTCAAGAAACATAACCACAGAATTAAACTGTTTAGATTTCAAATTACTTAAAACATAGTCCTTATAAAGTGTATATTGAGCAAACAGTAAGATGATGTTAAGAAGAATCATATTTTCATTATCAATATCATATCCAGTAACTAATAATTTTTCGTTAATATCAATGTACAAATCATAAACAGTATTGATTAAATATTTTATTTAAGACAGAATACATTTACTTCAGGACAATATAATAGAACGTGGAAAGTATTTTCATCTCTTTTGCAGTATTTGCACGTAATATCAGATGCAATTTTCCAAATATATAAATTGTCTTTAAACGGTAAGATATTATGAATTAGTTTAAAGTTATATTGTTTTATTTTGTTATTTATCAATATTCCAAACTTAAATTTCAGTAATGAAGTCCAATCAAAATTTGCTGCTAATTGAAGTTTGTGCTGCCAAAAGTACCATACATTTGGTTCAAAAGATTTCTATTCAACCAACAAAGAATGAAATTGTTTTGTTTTAGTATTCAAAATATTGATATAATCACCTGTTTTTATTTGAAACAATTGAAGATTATAGTTAATGTTCTTCAGATCTATTCAAATTAGCAAACCAAAAACGTGGAAAGGCTTTTTAAATCCTAGAATATTGGAATTTGACCAGCAAAGAATTGATCATTAACGTCTGGTCAATTTGTGAATAATCATTCCATGTTCCATTTTTAATTATGTCTTTTACTCTGGCTATACCTTTTTCATGCCACGTATCAAAATGGGCAATTCCACGGTAACTCGCGTTAAAAAAAATGGGTACATTTACAGGATAATGTGCCCATATCTTTGTAATTGTTATGATCTACAAGTTACTTATTCCAACATGGGTAGGGTAGACATAGACCACCTAATAAAATCAGAAAAGAAAAACAAAGGACAAACATATTGAGATTCTTGAATTGTTTAATTTTGGTAACTCGCGTTACAAAAAAAGGACATGGTCAATTCTATGAGGGCCTCTTTTGGCAAAGTCTCCTCATACTATACAATCTTGATAAAACTTTTCCAACCTTGCATTGATAGTAGGTTATGACTTATAAATTAACAATATAAAGGTTGAGAAATAATGAACTGGTAAAATGCAGGAAGCATATATATCGGTAACTAGTGTTACACTATGTCCATTCAAAAAGCCTTGCACAAATTGATGGCATACAACTATTCTGTTGGCACTGTATCTTGTTTTAAGTATTTTTTTTACAGATGCACAATTTTGCAGATAGTAAAATGAAGACATCTACATGTAGAACAATTATTGTGTTGGTAACTCGCGTTACATGGCTCAAGTGGGTAACTTTTATGTGATGCTGAAACATTTTGGAAGGTAGTGTATAAATTTCCTACCGCGTGACCTTAGGGACTGGAGTAGACCCAGTTTGCTTGTCTAAATTGAATTAATAGGAGTGTCAGCAATATTTTTCCATTGAAGAAATACAAACTAAGTTAAGCAAATAAATTTTAGCAGTTTGGACAACTAAAAATCTCTGCAATGTTTGTAGCTGTATCTCGGAAAATATTCAACCAATTGATGTAATTCTTTTTGTTTCTTTAATTTCAACATATGGGTAAATCATAATAAATGATTTCTTTGCACTGTGATAAACTTGAAATTTTAGTGTCATGTCCACCTTCCCATGGAATTGCCCAAATTAACATTCGTGTTATACTATATAATTTCATTTTGGATATCGTAAGAATGTAGAAAATCAACAAAACGCATTTCGGCCCAAGTTGAAAGTAATTTACAATAAAACGGATGAAATTTGTGTCTTTTATACAATAAAAGTATATCACTCACTGGACAATTAAATTGTAAAAATAACGGTTATCCTCCTAATTTATTTATCCAGAAAAAAGCTAAAATATTTCCATGATCTGTTTGTGCTATTATTCAACAATTTCGACAACCAGGAAAGTCTCAGTGACTTGAATCTAGCATTTAAATCTAACATTCCTAGACCACCTTCATACATAGGAAGATTAACAACTTTTCGTTTTACCTTTTCTCTTTTTGAATTCCATAAAAAGGAATAGATCAATTTGTTTAATTCTTTTTCATATTCATGATGAAGCATATAACATGAACCTAAATAAATCAGTTGTGATATAAGTAACATTTTTATAACTACTGTCTTTCCAATATATGTCAAGTTTCTCATTTTCCACAAGCTAATTACATGTATATGTTTTATTTTGTTTATTTTAACTAACCAGTTGAGATCATTGAACTCATTAATATTTTTACATAATACGACACCAAGATACCTTATAGGTTCATCTGACCATGATAAGTTATCAACACATTTTGTTGTATTAATATCAATATTCAAAGGCATAATTTGTGTTTTTTCAAAATTTAATTCTAGTCCAGCAGTGTTTCCAAACAAAACTATTTCATTCATAGCAAGATCGCCTAAATAAACAGAATCAACGAATAACGTCGTATCATCAGCTAGCTGGGAAATTTTCAAATTATATTCATAAGGTAATTCTGTCATTGGCACATGTATACCACTTATGTTTACATTGGATCTTATCCGTGTTGCCATCACTTCTACAACTAATTAACCCTTTGGAGATAATTGACCACATTTTGTGGAGTGGCTCAATAACTTTTGATTCAGAGCTCTAAAAAATATACCAGATGCATGAGAAGAAAGAGCAAAAATTGCTGCACACAGTATATGTTCATTTTTATTGCATGACCATATTTTGTTTGATGACAGGAATTTTAAAAACGAGAATAAACTTTGAAATCCTTAAATTGGCAACACATTGAGAGGTTCAAAATAATTGTTTTTCATCAAAATTGGCAATTTTTTTACCTTTCGACAAAATTCCTAACCATGTATTTTGTTCTCAAAGACATTACACCCTATTAGAACCATGTAGCACTAAAAAAAATATTATTGTTGCCAATTTGAAGAACAAAATGTGATCAATTTAGCCCTTAAATAATTCCTGTCCTAAAAGGGTTAACAAACAGCAATGCCGATAGAGGGAATCCTTGTCTAACGCCTCTTTTTATGTCAAATGGTTGAGAAATCCATCCATTATTAATCATTTTACCCTGAACTTTTGAATGTAACACTTTAACCCACCTAATAAATGACTCTTTGAAGTTGAGTCTATTCAATGTTTCAAAAAGAAAAATATGGTTAACACAATCGAATGCCTTTTTGAAATCTAAACAGAGTAAAATTCCATTCTTTTCCATTATATTGCAATGATCAATCACATCTTGAACCAATCTTAAATTTTCGGAGGCAAAGCGACCTTTTATATAACCAGTTTGATCAAAAGAAACTATATTGTGAATAACATTTTGCAACCGTCTAGATAAAACCCTTGCTATGATTTTGTAATCTATATGTATTAAAGAAATAGGCCTCCAATTATCCAAATTTTTTCTATTACCCTTTTTGTATAATAACGTAAGTATTGCTTGTTTTTGACTGTCTGATAATTCTCCTTTTTCGTATGTTTTATTCAAAATGAACAAATAATTCTTTAATTTCATGCCAGAAACATTTGTAAAACCCCGCACTTAACCCATCTCCACCAGGTGATTTATTATTCTTCATTGATATAATGGCTTGATAACATTCCTTTTCTGTTAAAGGACCTCTGCAAATAAGTGCATCGTTTTCATTTAATCGATTTAAATCTGTGTTTTTTAAATAAGTTTCAGCGTTGCCAATACAAATATTTTCATTTACTGAGTATAACATTCTGTAGAACTTAGTAGTAACATATAACATTTCATTTGGAGTCGAAACAGTTTTACCCTCGTATGTTACAGAGTCCATTTCTTTTTTCTTGCCATTAACAGATTCTCTTTTCAAGAAATATTTTGTGGACTTTTCGCCATGTTCTAACCACTTTTCCCTGGCTCTAACATAAGCACCTCTACATTTATATGTATACAATTTATCGATCTTATTCTTTATTTCTTCCATTTCCCGAAAACTACTATTTGTTGGGTTTTTCATCAACTTTAATACACAATTCATTCAATTTATTTTGTAATTGTTTTAGACTGTGATTTTGTTCATTTTGTTTTTCTTTGGAATATTTGATGGCAAATTCTTTGATTTTAATTTTACAAAGTTCCCATTTCAATTGTGGGCTTTGATGTGCATATTGTAATTTCACATTGCTGATTAAATGACTTATGTTTCCTTTAAATATCTCATCATGGAGTAAGGCATTGTTCAATTTCCAATATCCTTTTCCACGAGAAAAACTGCTAACTTTTACTCTCAGTGGCACAGCATTGTGATCGAACTTAAGTGCTGGGCGGATATCTGTACTGTATATCAAGTAATACAACGATGAAGAAATGAGCCAATAATCTAACCTTGAAAAAATCGCGAACGCCAACTGACGCCAAGTAAATTGTCTTTTTGTTGGGTACATTTTTCTCCAAATATCTATAAGTTTATTCTGTTGAATAATTTTCAAAAGATATTTATTAGGTTTATATAAATGAGATACTCCACGTGTGTCTAAAGAAGGTTTCTGTATAGTGTTCCAGTCACCTCCACAAATTAAGATATCATCATTTTGTATAATTCTTTTAAACCAATAGAGGATATTCCTATAGAATACATTCTTTTCTGACAGTTTGGTAGGTGCGTATATATTAAGGACAGTATAATAATTTGTTTGATACAATATTTTGAGAGCAATGGCTTTACCACCATTACGACAATGACATGTTATGATCTTAAAAGGTACATTATTACGGGATAATATCGCAACACCTTTCGAGTGATTCGTCCCGTGGCTAAAATAACACATACCTTTCCACTCTGAAGTTATTATTTTTTTTTCTAGTTCTCTCGTCCAAAATGTTTCTTGTAAGAAAACAATATCTGTTTTTTAAGCTCGAATTAAGCCATGCAGACATTTTACTGCTCTTTCATTTATCGCGTAGCCCTCTTACGTTTACCATTACGTCATCAGTGGGCGTGGTCGCTGAGGAGTCGACTTTCTGTAGGTTGCTACGTTGATGTTGCATAATAGCGCTGTTCTCCGGACAACTAAGGCTGTAATGTCCAGACTTTTTACATGCACGACGTGTTACTGGATTTGTGCATGAGGAAGAATGATGGCCTAAGGCGAGACATTTAGGACAAGTCGTGGCTACTGACTCTCTCTTTTCAGGTTGGCCGACATGAAAAGCTCTAGCTCGGACATGTCGGAAGTGATTGCCAATGACGAGAAAACGGGGGAGGGGCTGTGGGGGGGGGGGGGGGCTGTGTGGGCGGGTCGATGTAAACAATGCGGTCGCCATTCAGACAATTGGTTAGCAGACCTCCCATCCGCAGTTGTTGGCGGATGATATCCCCTCTGATCGTATATTTCATCCCTTCTAGTGTCATTTTGATCATCTCGTCCCCAACAGATAAGGGTACGTCTTTAATCAAGACTCGTGTCAAATGTTCATTCGCTTATGAAGGGATTCAGATCATACACTGACACTGAGACACCTCTCATGCAAAGATACACCGTTTGTAATCAATTTCACAAGATCTTCCTGTTCAGTAAGATAAATGCGCCATAGTGCACCAATACGCTGGATACCAGCGATGTGTTCTGATGTAACACTTTTCATTATTGAACGATAAAGTTCCTCACCTGTCGGTGGTGTATTGGACGATGGAATGTCTCGATCTCATAGCTATGAAGACTGGTTTCGGTCCGGTACGTGTATACGTGTCCGGGCTGGCCGCGGCCATCTTTGCAAACATTCTCAGCAGGTGTTACCAAAGTGTAATCTAAAGTAATCCTACCTTATGCTGAAAAGCAATCAGCTGACTCAGTCTCTAAGTAATCACTTCTCCTTTCGTCAAATGTCGCTTTATAAAATCTGAAAATGATAGCTGGTTTTTACCTATAAAAAATCATCAGAGTCGGAAGCAGAAATTGAAGGTAGCTGTCCGTCGTAACGTGACTTCTGACCTTTTGAGCAGAAGGGTGCGGTAGAAAACTGCCAATTACCAGTGCTGTAAGTCCATCCCATCCGAGTCCGAGTCCGAGTCACGATGGAAACATCTTAAATTGCAAATTTTTTTACGTCACATTATTTTTATTATGATAAATGCCTTACTGTGAACTCTCGATAACATAAATAGTTTCTGGTTCATTGAAAAACTTCCATTTGTCAGAGAATTTAATTAATTGTAAATTTTCTTAGTACAAATGCGGACAACTATAAAGGCTTGCTCACAAAGAGTGATTTGTCGCCGTGACATGTCGCTTGGTGCTTCAGAAGATTAAGTTTAGTAAGATTTCCAGCTATTAACACTAAAAATTCTGACAGAAGGTAAGAACATTGAATTTGAGGTGTTGAGATAAATGTCTATGGTTATAATTTGATCTTTTATCAGTTATAGGTCAACAGAACAAAAAAATAACAGGTTGAATGCCATAAAGCCAGATTATAGAAAATAAAGCTTCCACTTGAAAACTATTGGCGTTCTCGGTGAAATATTATTTCACCAAGAACAACCAATAGTTCAATCTTATCAAATAGCTGATTAACGTAATAAAAAATTGAATCGTCAAACCCTAATAAATCCCTTGTACATGTATGAGCTAGTTCATTAATCTGGCTTACTGGCTTGTAATACAAGTGCAACATTAACATTCAATTTGGAAACTCACTACATGACTAAGTGACTCAAGTAAAACGAAAATAATTGTTAAACCGTAATAAAACCGTTTGACACTGCCCAAAATTATTAATTGATGATTTTGACTTTTTGCCACAGGAACAAAGTTTGCAAGTAAAACGACAGAAGATAAAAACTGTAGTTTATAATACTAACTTGAAATACAAATGACTGATAATCTGTTTGAGACTGCCCAAGATATCCCAGGCTTGGGTCTATGGAGAAACGTGTGTTTGTAGATTAATCCATCTCCAAATGTTAATATCAATTTCAATACTTGTCTGTGTCATACGTGTGTATAACGAGTGTATGCGAGCATAAAACGACTAATTTTAACGTCTATCATCTATTTGAGCACATTTTCGTACCGTACCCTCGGTTGTGTTACTTCTTACATGTACTACATATACATGTACATGAAAGCTTTGAAAGCACATTTTGTTCTGTGTATAGCTGCGTTTTGTAGGACTGAATAATAGGAATGTGAAATTCTCTTTCTAGAAAATTGGAATAAGTGTTGACTTGTATCTTTGAACATTTTCAATGTTGAATGTTCAATATGTTTGTAAACGGTATAATTATTGAGTAATACTCTTTGTCGGTGTAATAACACATCTCAAACTGTTCAGTTGTTGTACTACCTATGTCTGTCTACTTTTCTTTTTTTTTTTTGTGGAGAAAGATTTGATAAATACATCAGGACCCCGTACACAGTTGCGATTGATTCGAATCGATCGTAACTTAAAATTAATCGCTGCATACTTCAGAGATAGGAGTTGCGATTGATTAATTTCAATCGCAACTCTTTATAAGACGGGGCCCTCAATAAAACTACATGTACTTGTTAAAGGTAATGCTCATAGTGCCTGTAAAATTTGGATACATGTACATGTATATGTACAATGATGTAGGAGAGCAATGCTTAGTTGGAGAGATAACCGTGGCTCATATTGTATTATTCTCTCTTAAAAAGCTTACTGAAGAAAACAGATTATTGATTTGGTCTTAGAAGACCTCCTAGATCAACAAAGACCAAAAATATGTACATGTATTGACAAGGCAGAAGAGTACACAAGAGAGAGAGAGAGAGAGAGAGAGAGAGAGAGAAGGGGGGGGGGTGGAGATGGATACAAAGAGAGGGAGGGAGGGAGTTACATATAAATGTTATTCACAAAGGTCGATTTAAGTTAAAGTGTACATGTACCAATCACCAAAAATATATTTTGTGTACAGTTAGAATGTGTAAAAACCAACCTCAAAAACACTTTACCTGGCCTTCTATTGATGAACGGTTAAGGAGTATTCAAGAAAATGAAGGAAAGTGTAAAGCCCCCTTGCGGGCAAGCCAACTGGGGTGGCCCCTTGTTCCCCTCTGGCTACGCCAGTGCTAACACACATCGGAAGGCAATAGGTTACATGACATATGCATGAATAAGATTTTAAACATTTCAGCAAAATGTATATTACAGTGGGGGCACCCAGCAAGTGGCGTATAGATACAGGGTCGTACCTCAATCGGAATGGCGGAAATTAATGAGAATAAATAAAAAGAAAAATAAGGCGAAAGTGGAAGAAAGGGAGAGAGGAAAATGAATTTGATCAAAGGACCCTGGTACATCTAATCGATGGTCTTGTTAACTCATTTTTGTATTCTCCTAGTATTCCAAAGGTACTTCATCCCTTTTGCAGACTTACCCACAATTCCGCGAAACTTTGCATAGGTTTAGTATAGACATCCGATGAAATTTCAAGATCACTAGTATAGTTTTACAACTCCTAGATCTTTGTAAGAAATGAAGATCTTGCTTTTGTCGCAGAGGGAGCTATTCAGAAATTAATGCAAGTACATGTATATGTCCTAGTAAATTAACGGTCAAAAAATGATTTTAAAAATTACGCTTTTACTTTTACCATATTGTTGTTATTGCTTACTTAAAAGCAAATCAAATTCCATTAATTTATCGTATACACAACTTCAAAATTTGGGGCTGCAAAAATGATGAAGTAGCTTTAAGATCGGTGTCCCCCCCCCCCTCCCACCATATCGGGGCCTTAATGGCTGCCCTAGCCACGCCACTGTCTATTGTCTATCGCCCCCCCCCCTCTCTCTCTTTCTCTCTCTCTCTCTCTATGTCAATTTCATGAATAAACCTCCACAACAAGGGGATGATCTGACCCGTATTTCACAACAGAGTTACATTGCAACAAAAGAACAATCTTGAAAGAATACAAAGGAATTAAGTATGCAGAATTATTCTAAGGTCTAATTTTATTTCATATTCACAATCATGCATGACAACTATTAGTCATCCTATGTAGCTGGGCCCTTTTTCATAAAACTTATCAATAACATTAAAACTCACAGACAGTCTCGGTAGCAAAAACATACTGGCAAGAAACTTATCTAACATAGTCACATACTATTCTCCTTTTATCATAAGACACATGTACGAGATTATTTAACATTCCATTCATGATTTCGAACAAATTTTAGTGTAAATATCTGTAAGAAACGCTTGGTAACGGCTTTTCACTGCCTCACGCTAAGACCATATTCACCCGAAGGTTCCCCGCACAATAAACCCAGCGCTTCGCACCGTGTGTAGCGTATATTCTACACAATAAACCCAGCAATCCCCATGTGCGTAATGTGTGTGGCCGTTGTTTGAATTTACATCCCCTCTTTTTAGGGCCAGGGATTTTTATTACTTTTCACCTCTCATCCGATAAATATTTCACTTGAGGAGGAAAAAACTTCACAGCATCTTAGTTATGTTAGTACCCTGCTATTTATTAAGTAAAATCAAAGAAATCTCACGAAAAGTTTTTGAGAGCTTCCCAAAACTATCTGTTACCTTTAAGCTACAATAACTGTTACAAGCTACTGAAACCCTTGAATCTGATTGGTCGAGAACAAATTTGTCATAGAAATAGCGCAGTTGTTATTGATAACAAGTTTTATGAAAAGGGGCCAGGTAAAGAATCGCATGCAGTGGGACAGGTAGAGACAGAAAGGAGAGAAGTAAAACAGAATAGGAAGAATACCTTAAAGATGCATGTACCCAAAGCTTCGCGAGAGAGCGCAGATTATCATGAACTCATTTTATCCTAAAACTAATAAATGAGTGGAACGAACTTCCAGAGTATGTAGTCAATAAGAAAACTCTTAGCGTGTTTAAAAAACTTCTCAAGTTACAAAGTTAATTTCTCAAATATTTATCACAACCACGCAATTTTGTACTCGGAAATATATACTTGCAATCCTCACTATACTGAGCATCTTTTATATATTTTTTAACCTTGGAAAATAAACGAGATGAAATAAAATACCGTAAGAGGTAGGCGTTGGAGAAGGGGAAGAGGGGCAGAGGAAGGTGTAGGGAGAAGGGGCTCGAAATGAAAATAGGAGAGACGAGAGGTGAGATCAACATGAGGATGGAGGAAGAAACGAAAGTGGAAGAAGAGGCTGTGGAAAGTGAATGTAACTAGCACTGGCCCCCCTATTCAGCCACAAAAAAAAAAAAAAAAAAAAAAAAACGAGAGCGAAAAAGCGGGGGAAGTGACAGAAAAAGGCCTAAAAAGGCGCTACAAGCCGTTATCTTTCTCTCAAAATTTGCTAAAACGTCAAAGTTTTCGCGCTTCGCGCGGGAAGACTGGAAGAGGGGAATTACTCCGCTCTCCGTGCACCCACGCCTGTTGCATACAGTGAATTGTTGTGCCAAAATAATTGAAAAAGAGTCCGGGTGTCGAATTATAACTTTCCACCTAAAAAAATTGTATGCTACGAGCCGTTATCTTTCTCTCAAATTTGCTAAAAGGTCAGAGTTTTCACGCTTCGCGAGGGAAGGGGAAACTCCCCCTCCCTTCATTATGCACGCACCCCTGTTACATACATTGCAATATTGCGTCCAAATAACTGAAAAGCAGCCAGGGCGTCGACCTAACTTTCAGCCTAAAAAAAGTGTTACAAACCGTTATCTTTCTCTCATATTTGCTATAAAACGGAAGAGGGGGAACCTGAACTCATCCCCTGGGGAGCACGCTTCGTGTGCTCAAAACCGCCCCCCCCCTAAATGAAATTCTGGCTATGCGGTTGGATCCTTCACGTCTGTCCCCCCCCCCCTCCCCCATTGAAAAATCCTGGTTACGCCTGTGGCATACATACTGATCATTAGGATGAAAGAAATAGAGGGCATGGGGGGGGGGGGGAGGGGAGGGCGTGTAGATAACTGAGGGAGAAGAGAGGGAGGCGAAAAGAGAGGAGCAATCGATAAGGGAAGGTTTATAAAGTTGGTATCGATGGGAGAAGAGGTGATGATTTCTAAAAGAAAAATATACAGAGAATTAGGGAACTTGAGGAAGAGAAATGGAGGAAGATGCGCAAAACAAGGAAGAAACAATTCTAATAGATCGTGTCATTCGTCCAGCCCATGCTGTGTTTTGATTAATTTGAGGTGAAGCTAGGGAGGGGGATCAAATGTGGCATGAATGAGACTAGCCTAGCCTATACTTCATAGACAGGAAATTCTGTTTATTCAAATGGGATGTATGATTTATTTCCAGTGATTTCTATATTAAGCTAGAATTCCCCAAAAACTTGTTAGACCAGTAAGAAATTTTAACTGGTTTCCAGTTGATTTTTAACTGGACCAGTTAAAATCAACTGGAAACCAGTTATATCAATTGGATTCCAGTTGAAAAAAAGTAGTAAAACCAGTTGAACTAGTTTTGATCCAACTGTTGTAACTGTCCATTGAACAATGGCCATATTTCCAGTTAAACCAGTTGATGATTGAGCAGACTTTGGCTGGCAATTTTATCCTGGGATACTACTGAAATAACAAAGACATTATTACTATTTAATCATCATCATCATTACTGTTATTATTATTATTATTACTAGCATAAATTACCCGTGGCACCTTGGGGGGGGGGGGGGGTCTTCTCCTGTGTACAGCCCAAGTACCCATTCACAGTAAAAGGCAAGTAGTTTAGTGATGAAATTGAGGGGGGGGGGAGAACTTGAATATCATTACGGAGTGAAATCAAAATCTAACCGTATACAATGGAAAACAAAATGTATTGTAACATGGTGTATTTAGTAAGCAGTCAAGAGGCAGTTATGGTAATATAGAAATATTATCATTACATGTATTAAGTCAAAAATAAATGTGTAAGTACATGTACCCTACAATGTACAACAGATTGCATTTGTTTGTAGTTCTTCAATTAAAGGTTGCTCAATCATGTATAGTGGAATGTTGAAAGAAGCGAGAGAGGGAGAGAGTGAGAGAGAAAGAGAGAGAAGGATACAGCGGGAAACATTGCCTGGGGAAAATGAGAGAGAGAGAGAGAGAGAAACAGTGGAAAAATGAGAGAGAGAGAGAGGGAGAAACAGCCAGTGAAACAGCCAGTGAAACAGCCAGTGGGAAAAATGAGACTCATAGACAGTCAGAAAATGATAGAAAGAGAGAAAGAGAGAGAGAGAGAGAGAGAGAGATACAGCCACAGTGGGAAAAATGAGAGTGAGAGAGAGAAAAAAAAATAGACATGCAGGGGGATAGAAAGAAATTATAAAGAATACAGGAGAGAGAGAGAGAGGGGGGGGGGGGGAGCTGTTGTGATGAAAAGTGATAAGATTTGTGTAGTGCTTCCACTGGCATGTTTAGATTTCTGATATATTTTTTTCCTGGTAGGTTAAGTAGTTATGCATTGAAGGAATTGATAAAAATGTTAGAACATGCACTGAAAATGCATATCGTATGGAACTCGTGCACCTTTAAAACGATATATGGGCTATTAGAATACAAAATTCAGTTTCATTCAAATAAATAACAATATCGACATGTGTATGTTAGATTATGTCTTTTTTTATATAGAAATGTAAAGCACAATGTACAAAATATAAACACGTCAACTAAAGGCAAGATATGCTACAGTATACGGATGAAAAGATCATGATTTTGAGATGGCATGTTATCATTAATGTAAAAAGAAACTACTGTATAAGCCATAAATTTCGTGGCCATAAATTTTCGCAAATAGGACTAACAGACTATTTCGCGAGTAGTTGAATTCGCGGTCGGTCGGAAAATTCTCAAATCTACAAATAGCGGTGATGATGTACTTTTGCAAAGCGAAGTGGTGAATTTCTGACCAGGAGACAACAAATTCAACCGACTTCTAATGTTGGCAATATTTTGGAGTGTTGTTAAATTTGGGACCCTCTCATGATGCGGGAAATTCGCGAAAATAAAACCCCGCGAAATGTAGGCGTATACAGTACTCTGTACGTCTGTTATAAATTAGATACACTGTATTGGTTGTTTAAGCGATAAACCATTTTTACTCTGTTATATTCATGTCGATATTCTTAATAAACATTCATATATATACAACAGAGTGTTCTAAAACACATGTCAAACAAAATATAAACGTGTCATCAGAATATATGAGATGGCATGTTATGTGAAAACAAAGCACTATGAATTTGTATGTTATAGATACACTGCGAAGACGAATCTAGATCGAGAGTCAGATCGACGACATCGACATCGAAGCCGAAATATTTAGAGCCGTTCCCGATGTCCGGTGTGACTGAAATTCAGGTGCTAGTTGAATTTGTAGTTCTAGATTCAGGCGGGATGTGCATTAGCGCCGGCAATTTCTGACTGTTGAACAATTTTCAGATTAGGTCTATACAACCATGCCATCGATTCACTGGACGGAAACACACTGAATGAAGGCCGAGTGCATGCAGTGTAGATCTACGCGCAACGCGACAGTTCATTCATCAGCAAAGCATACCGTACGTGTAATGTATGTCTATGTAATTTCGCTGAGCCGAAAAAGGTCGAAAAGACTGGGAACTTCGAAGCTTTACTCGGGGCCTGCCAAAGAAAGTTACGAATTGTAAAAACCTTTTGAATAATGCGACCAAAATACCACAAACAACCCCTTTCATGACAATCTGGGAACAATATAATAACCACGTTTACAAAAACCCCCGGATCGATTGAGTGGAAAATCACCGAGAAAAGCGGCGTCAAACAAACGGAAGGACAGACAGATCTGAGCTTAGCCAAATTATAGTAAGGATATAGTAAGGATTATTATTATTACTATTAATGCAATGTCGTTCTTCGACATTGCCTTGTTTTCGTTCACGTTCTGCATAAAAAAATTCTTTTTCTTCTTCTTCTTCTTCTTCCACCCAATTCCTATTTGTTTTGCACGTAGTGCTTGTGATCACTTTTTAGGTACTTTCCTGATGTCCATTTCCTTTCAAATTTCGTAGCCATGTTCCATGCCATTTCATCTTCATCACTGAACTCTTCATTTTTCGAAATCACTCACGCATGACCATCCAGGCGCCATTTTGTCCATTTTCATGCCATTTTCATGCCATTTTCATGCCTTTCGTTCTTCTGGCCTATCTCCACTATCCTACATCCTACAGACTTCTAACAAATTCCTCTAGATAGTCCAAGAGTTGTTCTTCACACAACAATAAAAATATTATACAAAAAATTCCATCTTCATACTCTAAATTTAAGTCCGAAATCGGCCATGTGGAAAAATACTAAATTTCTTGAAATATTCACTTCCGAAAATGAAAAAATGCCATAACTTCCTCAATTCAATTCATTTTTGTCTCAAATTTACACTGTGGCTTTATCTTATCATTGCACACATTCCTACCAAATTTCATGCTTCAATAATTCCCCATATATAAACAGCGCCCTCTAAAGTTTCAAAAATGGCTATTTTCTTGTGGCCGTATCTTCGTCATGCTTGGATAAACCCGTACCCTTTTTGGATTTAGATACTTCAAGATATACCCTTTTCAGCCAAATAAAAAAAAAATATACCTTATCACTGTCCGACTTTGCGAAAATTGCTCGTCAAAATCACGATATTTACGGAAATGCCGAAACCACTTCAACTTGCTCTAATTTTGCGAAACTTTAACCTACGTCTTTGAAATTTGGTGGGTATGTGTATTTATTTATTTAACAACTGTTAGCCAAATTTTATGAAAACTGATGACGTCATCGAAAAGTAATTGCGGAAAAACCTCCATTTACCATGCATGACATATTATTGAATAATATGCTTATTTTAAATGGCGCACTAACAGCAGTCAGCTCAAAATGACCGCAATGAAATTCCCTTCTCGGGGATACCAAACACGGTATAAGGTCTCACAGAAAATTTTCAGTAAATCGCGATTTAAGTCAGGTCATAATACGGATCCTGCACAGTTTCCGCCCGTGCTTTACACGTATTGTCTATGGGGCAAATCGGGATCCCAACTTTGGCCCCCTGAACGATATTTATTTTTCTTGAAATTTGGCAGGCACATTTTTTAAGGCAAAATGAAGAGAATCTCGAAGCCGGATCTTTAAAATCGGTCAAGCGTGACATTTTAGACGCCATTTTGTTCTCTAAATCTATCCTGCATCACACGCTTCGATAGGATTGTCATAAAAATATGAGAGTGGTCTCAAAATGATGGTCATGAAATGTTCTTTCGTATGATACCAAATACGGCACATAAAGAACAAAAAAGAGCCAAGTTATTAGAAAATGAAGCCATTTCAGTACATGATATTTAACGACATTTTCTTCAATACAATTCTACGCAAAGCCGATGTGGCGTGGTATGCTTTATGTCACATATAGTGTGCAAGCCACATCATCATCATCATCATCATCATCATCATAATCATTATAACCATCATCATTATCATCATCAACACCACCATTACCATCATCACCATCATCATCATTGTCATCACCATTATCATCATCATTCTTTGTTTTTTGTTCGTTGTTTCTTGTTTTCACGATTCTATCATCTCCTTATTGTACAGTGTGCATTATTTTCTCCCATCTTATCTTATATCATGTTTTAACATACATAACTTTATATTTCACCTGTCAATTTCTCAACAAAATGAAAGATGCGGACGACATTGCATGCACATCGTTCCGATACGATTGCAGTTCTAGTTATTATTGTTGTTGTTGTTGTTATTATTGTCAATCGATAAAGCAAGATGAGTTTCCAGATATGGTCAACTGCTTTAATTCCAGTTTTTGTTTCAATTAGAATTTCCAATTGGTTTTTGACCAGTTAGACCAGTTGATCAACTGGTTTTACCTCATTTGCATATTTGCTATTTTTTCTAGAGAAATCAACATTTAAAGTGAAATACAAATTAGTCTGGTTCCCTATGTAAGAAAATGAGCTTTCGTTACAATTTTTTGGAGATTAGCAAAACTATACATTTTCATAATCGTTAGAACATGGGAAATTCAAAAATTGATGTTGGCATTTGCACAAATCACCGGCATGGCGGCCATTTTGGATTTTCAAAATGGCCGCTATGTGTAACTCGTATTGAACAAATATGAAGATGTTTTTAAACAGAACCTCATCTTACCATGTATGTGTCATCGTATTAAAGGGCATTAAATTTTCTACAACATAATACCACATTTAATGGGTTTGGTGATGATTTGCGATACAATTCCTGGCCAAGAATGTGATTGTTTACATAATTATTAACAAATATGAATTTCTTCAAAATACGTATTTCTCATTATTTCAAAAGTTATTTTTACAAATAAGTTCAAACTTTTCAGAAAACTTTCCGTATGTACGGTTAATATCATTTGAAAATTACAAGTTCAGTGCTTCTCAAACAAAAAATTATAGCGCTCTGAAGTTGACACTTTGATATTAGCTAAAGTAGAGAATCGATAACAAATATGGTTACCTGACTAAGTGCTGCCTTCTCCCTGACAATGGTAACATTGGGAAACGTGCAATGGATTATATCGGTAGTACATTCTATTTTCATGCAGATGAATATTTTAATAGGAAGTGGGATATCAGATGATTCAGCACGATCATGTTTTATTGATATACATTTGTTTATTAGTTCCCGTTACCATGGTTGCTATGATACAAATGCGCCTAATAACCGATGATGTGTGTTGAGAAATCAATAAGGCTATCTGTCCAATAATATATATGAGGAAACCTGGTTTCAAGTGATAATCATGATTCACACTCCAAGACACGTATATACTAGATTAGTACAGAACTTGCACCCTATACATGTCCATGCCTTCCCCTCCCCCTTTCTGTTTTTAAAACGGGACAAATTGGTACAAAGTAATATTCATAAAGTACTTTGCATAATGGTAAGAAAATCAGTGAGCTTTGACAAATCATTTAAAATCTCATGGTTAATGGAAAAATATCTGCCAATGCCTTATCCTTCTTCCCGCCCCCTTCCCCTCTAAAGTTTAACTTAAAACAATACCTACAAGTATTATTAGTACAAGGAAGCAATTCAGGCCATCAGTGAAATAACATGGGACATGTATTCACGTGATAGACAAATATTTACGCTCTAAAACATGTAGATACTTTTTTTGTTTTAAGTACTTGGTGATGGGGTCTAAAATTTGATACCAAACAGTCTGTAACATCAATCCAAGTCTGGTTGACCCCTAAAACTGGGTCACCTCTAACATTTCCAAGCACTTTCAGTATTAAAACAAACATAGTCTTACGAGGTGGGGAGGGGTGGGGCTGGGGCTGAAAGTAAAGTTTACATTCGGGCAAGAGGCGCCAGCCCCACCCCCCCCCCCCGCTCAGTTGTAGACAAAATTCATCGGTTGGTCTCAATCAGCGCAATTCACGCCTCTCTAAATTTTGACTTTCTTCATTTCAGCATTGCAAAAATCTTTTGCCACGAAAGATCCTTCTAAACTTAGGTGATGTTTTGAGACTGTTTCTGTTTTGAGTAAAAAGTGGTTTAACACAATATTTCTTGCTACCACTGTTTATCTTATTTAAAAAAAATGTCTTATATAAGCTTTACTATTTACCTCAAATAACAGAACTGAAAGTTCCCACAAAAAAAAAAAAAAAAAAAAAATGTGACCTTTCGATATTTTTTTTCTGTTTTTGTACAGAGTGGTTAAAACGTAATATTTCTTATTCTATTTGTATATCTTTATTTCTCCTTATCTATGTTTTAGCTTTACTATTTACCTTAAAAAGCAGAACTGAAAGTAAATAAAGTTGAAAAACAATATGGCATGTAGGAAATGAGCATTTTAAAGGTAGTTAGCCATCTGTGCTGTCATGGCGTGATCCTGCATGTATACAATTAATAATGGAATAGATTAGCTTAATTGGAGTACCCTAAAACATCTTTGGGCCAGGTAAAGTATGTAATAATTTGTTGTGCTGTAAAATAAATTTATTTAGTTTGCACATGCTGGTCGACATATTAGGACAGGAACTTTCTCTAACAATACAGCTAAAGAACTGCACTTGGCATTTAATTCAGGGGGTGGGGGGGGGGGGGATTGACCAGTGATGATAGTCGATGGGAAAGTTCGTAGACTGAAAAACAAAAGTCGTTATAAGTAACTTTGTTTCATGTGTATTCAATTGTATTTCAACCATATTTATTTATTTATTTATTCATTTATTTATTCACAATATTTAATCAGGAAACCCAATCAACAAATGCTACGCTCCCTTGGGGTCCTGTACAGTGGCGGCACCAGGATTTTTAAAGTGGGGGGGGGGGGGCAAATGGGGGACCCCCTATCGTGTTGGGGGGGGGGGCAAGGGCGGACAAAAACAATTTTGACACTCTTTGTAGTGAAAATGTACAGAATATTCGGCTATAAACCTACCCAGATATGAGGACATTTTGAGCATCTAGCTGAAATGCCCGATTATAAAGAGGTGTTAGTTATATGCTGCGAGCGAGCGAAGCGAGCGAGCAAAAATTTTGACATTTTTCGTAGTAAAAATGTACAGAAATTACATATTCGGCTATAAAACTACCCCAATATGCATGAGGACATTTGAGCATCTTGCTGGCCGATTATGAGGTGGTAGTTATTTATTGCGAACACTTTTTGTGGTGAAAATGTACAGAAATTATATTCGGCTATGAAACTACCCAGATATGAGGACATTTGAGCATCTTGCTGCCCGATAATAAGGTGGTAGTTATACATTGCGAACGGCAAAAATTTTGAAACTTTTTGTGGTGAAAATGTACAGAAATGATTATTTGGCTATAAAACTACCCCAATATGAGGACATATTTTGATCATCTCGCGGCCTGATTATGTGGTGGGAGTTATAGGCCTGTATTGTGAGCGAGCGAAGCGAGCGAGCAAAAATTTTGACACTATTATAGTGGAAATGTACAGAAATTATTCGGCTATAAAACTACCCAAATATGATGATATTTACACGAGCTGAGCGAACAAATTTGCCCCATGCCCCCCCCCCCACCTTGATGCCGCCACTGCTTTCCAAGTTTCCGTTTTCTTTCTTTTTTCTTCTTTTCTCCATTCCTTTTTCATTTTTTTCTTTCCTTTGCTTTTCTTTTTCATTTTCCACCTTTTATTTTTTTTCACTCCGAAAATTATTGGGGGGGGGGGGCAACTGGGGGGGGGGCAAATACCCCCCCATGCCCCCCCCCCCCTTGGTGCCGCCACTGGTCCTGTACAGAATATAGATAAAATGCGAGAATAAAATTTGTCTGAAGGCCCCTAGCAGCCCCAAAGGCTTGAAGTGAAGGAAGACTCAAGATTATAAGTTTGTGATAGCACCAAATATTTCCCTTATCTAGGAAACATAGGCTTATCATATTTCATGTAGTTTTTATATTTATCATAGAGAAAGGGCAAAATATGCATTTTATGTCTGTCATTTTGAAAATCGAAGATAGAAGCCACATGAACCGCTAAGATGGGAAGTCAATGACGTAACCAATGTTTTTCCTGACCCTGGAAACATAGTATTAGAATATTAAAGTAAGTTTCTAGATTGCCTTGAAGCAGAGATAGGGCAGTATAATATTTCATGGCGGCCAATTTGAAAATCCAAAATGGTCGCCATATGCGATGAAGCGTTAGGAGTAGAAATCTAGTAATGTCACAGATTGTTTTCTCGACCCAAGAAAAGTAGGATTAGCATATTTCATTCAGTTAATACGTTAGAAAGAAGCCGACGTAGGGAAACAAATGTATTTGTGGCGGCCACTTTGAAAATTAAAAATGGCCACCATGTCCAATGAAGCGTTGAGATTGGAAGTTTAATTATGTCACTAATCGTTTTCCTGACCCAGGAAATAAAGTACTAGCATATTCTTTTAAGTTGCTATTGGTTGACTGGAATATATGTATATATATATATATATATATATATATATATATATATATATATATATGTGTGTGTGTGTGTGTGGGGGGGGGGGGGTGTGCCCGCGTGTGTGTGTGTGTCTGCGTGTGTTTGGGGGGGGGCTAGGGGCACAGGGTCCCGACTTTTACCACTACCCGAATACTGCCCATTTCTTTCTGATAATTTTGAGAAATGTTGCCCTACTTTGTTTAAATTATGGACACGTTCGAGCGAGTGGAATGAGACATCTTTTGCTGTGGGAGGGGAGGGGCATTGTACCCCTATTGACTCCAGCTCCTCTGCCTTACATTTTACTGGTACATGTAGTAATACGCGTACTTGTTACTATATAAAACTGCACTGATTTTTTAAAACTATATATTGCTCTTTTTGTAAGAAATAGTGGGAAATATAGGTAAAATGGGTTGTGCTTATTACAAGAGGAGGGAGGGGGGCTATCAGAGGGGGGGGGGGGGCAGGGCACTTAATATCAGAAGTTAAAAGTGACTTTTATTTGATATCAGATTTGAAAAGGTGCACTTATATCAGTTGTGGAAAGGGCACTCATCACAGAGCAAAAGGAGGAGACTTGAAAGGAGCATATATTGTACAAGTATTGCAAAAGCCGCACTTATCAGAAGGGGGAAATGGCACTTTATAGAAAGGAAAAGGGGTACTTTTGTAGTACTGAAAAGGGGGCAGTTATCAGAAAGCAGTAAATTTCAGAAATAACAAGGGACACTTTTGGGGTACTTGAAACAAATGGACCAGGGGGGGGGGGGGTGGGGCACTGCACCTATAACAGTCAACATGGTCAAGGCCACGAAATCTGTGTGTATCAATATTTATTCAGAGCACAACAATTGTCACTGTGCTTTGCAGCTGAAATTCCAGAGCTGCTCTTTTAACCGTGAATCATGAATCATTAATGACATTTAACAGTAAAAGGTTGGCAGAAATGACAGGTGCCCTGCACAATGGTATTATCGTTTTCTGAATTTTATTACTGATACACACTGATTTTGTGGCCTTCATCTTTCAAAAACTTGAAAATCTAATTAAATATTCAGAGCATCGATTTAAGAGGATTAATCACAGAAATTTCAGAGAACTTCTCCCAGATAAATTTTATGTCCTTTAACTGAACAATGTGAAAGTCTCATTCTGTCATAACTTAAGTTATTAATGATCAAAAGTGTTAACCTATTTTTTTTTAAACACCTATGCAACCAATTTTTGCATTTGATATCAAAGAAACCCAATTAAACTATGTAGGGTAGGCCTATCACACAATGAACTTTAAAGATTTGATTCAATTTCAAAGAAACAGTGTACTAAATTCTTGTTTTGATCTTCATTTTTATTACATCTTTAGAAAATCATAGCAGATACAAATTTTGAAAAAAGTCAAAATGTCACAATTATTGACAATCTTAGGGCAGTTTCATGGCAATTTCAAGGCAATAGACCGCTTCGGTAATGTATGCAAATTTTTTACATACCTTTCAAAAAAAGGTTGTTCTTGACAACCTGAAAGCTTGCCGGACATAGCAACAAGTAATGTATGCAAACTGGATTCCAAGCATTGAGGCTCATTTATGAAAAGCAATGGAATAGCTCGTCACTACGTGCTCAGAGAAGAAGTGTGCATAAATTTGTATAGATTACAGAACCGGTCTATTGACAATGTTACAGAGCATTGAACATGAATTTTGTTGTTGTTGTTGTTTACTTAAAATATTCTGAGGGCATAATCATACACATCTATGTTCCATAGTAATTCAATGAAAGATTCACTGGTGATAAATTGATAATAGATGATGAAACGGTGGTGCCACGACGACCCCCCCCCCCCCTCCTCCTCGAAAAAATCTAACATCAATAAAATTTACATAGAAAGTGAACACTTCACAAAAAAAGTATCTTACCACTCTTTCCAGGAGAGAAATTTAGTGAAAGTGTAACACTGTCAAGAGTCCCTTGATGACCATTAATTCTTGAAGATTTTAACACGGTACTGCTCTAAATTTCTGACATTCCTTATATCTGTGTATAGTTTTGCATTTCCAACTTCCCAAATAATTCCTGCAGGAGCATGTTACTGAGAGATATTCAGTGCATCCAAGAAAAACACAAAACCTTAAAGCAAAGGGCTACTGTGACGAAACTATGTGCTCTATGTCAAATAGTTATTTTTTTCACATAAAACAGAAGTATTAAGCTTTTAAAGGATACCTGGATGGCGTCCATCCGTATATGCTGTACCAGGCAGCATTGTTCAGAAAATGACATGTAAAAGTAAATGGTACTTTACATTGTCATCAATCGCAAAAGTATGGTAGGTCACATAAGGCATAAAATAAGATTATGGCAATTTTCTCCCTCAGACATCAAGGTATCACCTGAAACAGGGGTGTCGATCCATGTTCATGATGGTTGGGGGAGGTGGGGGGGGGGGGGGGTGACCGGCGAGGGAGCAGTATTAGAGATAAAGAAGAAAAAGAAGAAAAAGAAGTTACATAGAGGTGTTTTGTCAGAGCAGGCTACATTTGTCATGTACATGACTATGTATATCTATAACATATTGGAAGACATTTAGATTTGGCACGATATCAAAAATCCAGCTCAGAGAAGGCAATACAAAATCAACCGCATCGTTTTTGTCCACTGAACACTTGGGCTACATTTAACCTTTAAATGGTGACTTAAAAATAAAAACTGGTGTCGTAAATGAATTCCTCGTCATAGAAAAGCCTAGAAAACTTGTATTATTTATGTTTTCAGGCTTTTGGGAGAAACGGTAACAAAGAAATCCATATATTGCACATATGCTAATTATCTCATTATGATAATTATGCTATTTACGGCAATTGCATTACTTAAAAATAAAAACTGGTGTCATAAATGAATTCCTCGTAATAGAAAACCCGAGAAAAGTTGTATTATTTATGTTTTCAGGCTTTCTGGATTAAGATTAGCAACATATTACATGTTGCGCATATGCTAATGAGATGATTATGCTTAACCTTAACATCTTTTCCAGGTCTGAAAAACTTCTACTGGACTATTACTCTTTGTAAGAACGAAACTGTCCAAGGGCAATCAATGATTATTTGTCCGGTTAGGACGCCCGGGGGGGGGGGGGGGGCACTCAGATTTTTTTCAGACAGGGGTGTGCCGCAGCCGCCCTCGAAACGGTGGTCTAAAGAACGGACTAGAAGAGAAAAACACAGGGTCTTTGGAACGGTAGATCCATACCCAGCTGAGCGAAAAAAACATGGTCTAAGCATAGGGTCTAAGGAACTACGGTACTAATAGCGTCAGGATCGAGCTCAGACAACACAAAGTACAAGTGACTATAAGCTGTACGATTCCCAGGGTTGGGCGGTAAATACCGGTGGCGGTAATTACCGGCGGTAAATACCGGTAAATACCGTCCGGTAAATATGATGGGCGTCCGGTAAATATGTAAAAAACGGGAAATATGATTTTAATTTTTTATTTATTAATAATTTTACTTGTTTTTAGCCTCAACAACTGAAAATATTGTTCTGAAATAATTAGCAGCACAACACTCATAGCAGAAACAAACAAACAAATTTATTAAATCCACAGTGCATACATGTACACACCCAAACACACATACATGTACAACACACATACACAAACTCAAATTCATTTCTCCAGGGGTTAAACTTTTTACATGTATCTCATTACAATATGATTTTTGTTTTCAAATGTGAATAAAGCTCAGAATATGAATTATATTATACATACAGTGCATGTTCTTGAGTTGAATATACCGTAATATGTGAATCAATAGCTTTAGAATTTCTCAAGTACATTATATGTCACGGAGGCCGTAGGCTGAGGTGAACATGTATATATTGTGCACGAGAGAAATTCTTTATCTATGGATGCACATTTTACGGTGTAATTTGACGAAAATGATCATGTACTATGCATTATAGAAAATGGGAAACTGCTTGTGGGATCGGAACTCACGAAACTCTACATTTCAGCATTCATTGATAAAGTGCAACGAACTCCGTATTATCGATTAATTTGTATCGTTATTGATCTCTGCCTATGGGAGTTTGTACACAAAATATACACACACAAAAACGCACACCCACACACACAAATAGTACACACCAGAGCAACCATACTCACCACCATTGTTATTATGTTCAAAATTGGACAATCCCTATACACAAGTGAGTGGAGAAATATATTTCGCAGTATTTCCCGGTAAAAAGCGGTAAATACCAGTAAAAAGCGGTAAATACCGGTAAATACCGTTTATTTCCCGGCGTCCGGGAAATAAGCCTCCGAAGCGGGAAATATACCAACCCTGACGATTCCAGTCTTATTTAATTTCATTAAATTAACTTCTTTCCAGTCTTGGTGATACACATTTCTTATGCTGCTTTCACAAATAAATAGCAGATATACATAACACTAGTCACATAACTTAATGCCTGCACTACTCTTTGAACTACAAAGAAAACACAGTATCTGCAAAGTAATAACATCAATCAATTGTTACTATGGCCTTTAAATTTGTAAGGCTTCTTTTCCAAATAAGTTACAAGTATAATAAAATGTGAAAGAAAGATAACGATCAACATACAAAACATGTCATTAAGAGTAATGAAGGCAATTTCAGTGAATTACTGAAGAGGAAGCATAACTCGGAAGAGAGTTCCACATTGTCCATTAAGTCAGTTTTGGAGTGAAAATAATTAGCTTCAATCATCTGGAGTATCATATCATGTTCGTGGTCGATTCAAGTCCTGGTAAGGATTGTTTCAAAATAGGAATGATGGGAATGATTTGAAAATGGCCATAATGGCTGGGTCTGGAAGTGTGATGCAATTGCTTTACTTTTCGGTTAGAAAGATACAGGAAAAGAATATTATCATCGTTCTAAGGGTGAAAACAAACTTAGATTTATATTACTCTATCATTAGGAAAATATTGTTTTAACTGATTTAAATCAAATCTTATCACTTCACATTACTAAAATAGTTGTTTTTGTGTCACTTTGATATGATATAAAATTTTAAAAGGTTAACCTTTGGCAGGTCCATGAATTTCGAAGTGCTTGCTTTTAACACCAACGTCGTTCCAAGCTGAACAAGTTACAGTTTGGCCGATAAGAGATATATTCTTGGTCAAATTCAATGTGAACGTAGCGTTGATATTAGTCGAGAATACAATAGATGATACTTCCTGAACTGATTCATTGGCCCAGTCTGTCTCATCAAATGGAATACCTGCAGAATTCCACCATGTCACAGAAGCTCTCGGGTTAGCAAGGACGTTGCAAGAGAGGACAAGGAGGTTACCATCATGTAGCGAAACGATGGCTATATCTTCCCCCATTATAAAGGGATAATCTGTAAAGGGCACATAAAGGGGTTCTGATAGCTGGAAACTTGGAGGATGAAATTAATATTTATAATTTATATAATGCAGAAATATTCGTGATTGAATTTGTTGCAATTATGAATCTAAACATCATGTATCCCTAAACATTTTATACCTTTTCTCTCTTAAAACAAAAAAAATTGATGAAACAACATACTCTATCACTAACCTAACTTTTGTTAAACTCAGCTAAATGTTACTTATACTTTTTTTTAATGTTTCATTTTCATCAAGACCTTGAGGTCTGCTTATCTGTAAATTAAAAATGAAAATTTTCATTATTTCGAAACTTATATGAATTTAAGAAAAAAATATACATATACGCACACACCCACATACATACACCCACACACACACACACACACACACACACACACACACATATATATATATATATATATATGCGCGTGTGTGTGTGTATGCACTGGATAATAGTGAGTGACCTTAAAAACAGAATCGAAAAAAAGCAATACGTTGAATTATTATCCCTTATGCAGCTTGAATCTCATTTAATGTAACTCATAGATGTTTTTTTTAATTTTTTTTGTGGTCTGTCACTTGACAGGCACCTCACCCGTACGTCCATAAGGACATTGATTAAGTTCACTCGATGCCTACTCGACTACGGTGCGTATGGGAGGCTTCCGTCTGTCTTGGAGAAGAACCTCAAACGTCAGAAAATATTATAAAATTCCTCCAAACAGACGGATTTTTCTGTTTACAATTCCGTCACTTCCCCTGTTTTTCATTAGGAAATAGGTTATGTGTTTCATTGAATCAAACCAAATCAGCGCATTTATAAAGAATTATAAAAGTTTTGCAGGAACAAAAATAACAAAAAGAAAGTAACCTACATACCGATACATAAATTTTCGGATTACCACTATATCCCACTGTAAATTAATGCATAAGTCAATCCCCTTGGCCTTGACAACTTCTATCCATTGCACGCGCTGTGAATATTCATGAGCAAATGAGTTCTACTGAGCATGTGCAGTAGATTCTCCATGGTAATCAAACATGGGCGGGGAATTTAACCTAGGGTTAAATTTTTAAACCTAGGTTTGACTAAACCTGGCTATCAGAATACCAAATAGAGTTATAAACTACACTTAGACTGGAGGTGAGGTTTAAGTTTAGTTTAGTTAACCTAGAGTGAACTTTAGTCTAGGGTTAAATTAAACCTACTATCAGAATACCGGCCATGGGGTTTATCCCTTATCTCACACTAGTCCTGCAGTATCAATCGTCTAATTCCCGGTGGATTCATTAAAAAAACAAACTCCTTTTGCCTTTCATTTTACAATCTCCTTCGTCTATTATAACAAATGCAATCACAAATAATATAAAAAACTACCTTATTCTACGTGTTATGTCTATTGGAAAGTAGTGTGCAGTAGTTTGTGTGCAATCTGATTCCCTGTCGTGTATTATAGCTATGGGGTTTATCTCCCACGTGCCGTGCAATATCAAATCGTCCAAATTGTTATCACGATTTCTCAAAATCGGCTTAGTCAATTTTCTTCATATTTTCGTCAGTCATCAGTCCTAATAAGGTCAAGTTCCCGAATCTTTTTCAAGGTCATCAGGTAATCGTGATGTCATCCAGGCGCCATTTTGTGAAAATCAACTTATGGTCATATGTTCATAACGAAATGTCATTTTTCTTTCACATTTGGCATGGTTAAGGTCAATGTCATTCCAGTCAAGGTCATTTCGTTAAATGCGCCAGCGCATCAATACGCGCGCAAAATTTAGAAATGCTCCAAAATCGTCCCAAATCGTCCCACTTTTCGCAAATTCGCCCAGAAAATTGAACCTGAATGGGCGCTATGCTACTTAAGTTATCATGGTTATTGTCATCATTATGATCATTATCAATATATCATTATCATTATCAATATATCCATATGATATCGTCATTGTCATCACTTGTATGACCATCTTATCATCATTGTCGTCAACATTATAATGATTATCTTGCACAAATGTTATCATTTTAAAAATCAATTTTATACAGGGACAGACCACCTAATTCGTCTTCAGAGACGAATTAAATTGCTAATTTCTTTCTGTCTTTGTTTTCTGTTATCTTCTCCTTTTTCGTCTTAAAGTCCATATTGCAAATGGCGTGGATGTGTGTTCGTTAAAGTAGCATAGTCAAAGATTTAATAAGTTATATTGTATTGAAAGTAATACAACATTACTTCTTCTTGTGATGATGAATGAAAATGTTTATTCATTATGTGACATATACTTCACATAGTAGCGTCATTACAACAACAGTTCTATTATATATATATATATATATATATATATATATATATATATATATATATATATGGACCGATGAAGCAGGTCACTTGGTGCATTCACAAGCTGTCGGCTCCTGGCCTTCTTCAAATTTATTTGCTGACTTTTCAGGTAGAAGCGAATATATGTTGTATCGCGTGTAATGTGTTGGTGTATTTCACTGGATTGTGAATTAGGGAGACACAACAATGAGATTAATTCCGTCATTATAGGGACTGGTGTATTAGGGAGACACGAGGACAAAGAAATAAGACAAAAAGTGTCTCCCTAATACACCAGATATGTGTGTGTGCGCGCGTGTGTGTGTGTGTATATATATATATATATATATATATATATATATATATTATGTATATATATATATATATATATGTATATGTATATATGTCTGTGAAACGCAACATGAAATATTAGACGATGTAAAATGCGTAGGCATATAGATAGCCTTGCTTGCTCCCTCCGAACTTGTCCACGAAGCCCTTTTGAAGGTTGGATTGTAACCGTTGATAGAAGATTTGAAGAAGACTCTCGACAGTATTAGCTCAGGGTTGTTTGTGTTTGTCGTGCAATAAAGTCTTGGACTCGCTCCATTTGCGATGGTTCGTAGAGGGTCACAGTCAAACATGTCAAGCTGGGAAACACATACTGAAAATATAAAGAGGATGTTTTCTTTTTTAAAATGTTAAATAAATGTTTTTATGCAGTAATGTTAATCTCATTTTGATTTAACTGTAAACGTACATAAATCATGATCGGTCAGAGCCTTACAATGACGAAGGAAGATTTGCTTTGACACTCTGTGCTGTGAGTGAGATGGCGCGAAATCTTGAACTCTAATGCTTTCCACATTGAAAACTTTGCTATATTTTATATAGTCCTACGTGCATTTGGTTCTACACGATATACATGCCCCAAAGTCTTGGAAATATTATTTTTTTACTTAGTTACATTTATTCAATTAAAAAAAAATCTTTATACAGTCCCTCTCGGTTTATAGGTAGGGTACATAGTTATAAGTATTAATGCAAATTACTTTGCACTAATGGCTTTTATGATCATGTATACCCAGGTCTAGTGGGACATAGGAAAGTGTGATACAGAACAAGTAAAGGGTAAACTACTACATTCTCTTTAACATCATTACTTTGGTCTTGTCGCCTGTTTGTTATATGACGCTGCCATTTCCCAGTTTATTTCGTCGAACAATTATGTACTCCATCTAAGTTTCCACTGAGTAAACACTCCCGACAATCGTTCATTTGTCATTCAGACAGAAATATTGATTTCTGTCTATTGCTAAAAGAAAAACCAACTATCATGTTTGTGGCAAATGATCACAAAAATGAAAATGAAAATAATAATCACCAGTAATAAAATAACATAAAATAATAAAGCAATAATTTTATTATTCATTATGTTTATTATTAAAAAATAGTATGACATCTCATGTTCTGGATGACTAATTGGATTAATCGGAGGTTTTAGTTTCAGTCTTTCAACGTTTTTAATTTCTCAGTCGCTTGGTAAAACATTTAACGTCCTCACTAAAAGTTTGAAATACAAATGTTAGATTTAGGCCTTGCCGGAAGGATTAAATAGATTTTGCTTTCACAAGCCTTTAGTCAGCAAGGGACACTCAGCGTGAAATAATTTAGACAATATCAAAAGGCCCTTTTCTTGTCTATTTTTATTTAAGCAAATCAAATGAACTTTTTAAGGGACAGAAATATCACATTTATGGTTCATTCTATCTTCATTTCTATACAATGTGTTTAATCTCGTTCCTATATAAACAAAATCATAACGTGTTAAGTTCGTTACATTGTCCTAGGTTTTTTCTTAATATATATATTTGTTATGCAAAACCTAAGGAAGTGTACATTTTAATGGTATAAGTTTGATGAAATTAACATTATGAAAAAAAAAAGCATGAGTTGAAATGTACCTAATAAGATCTATATGTTGATAAACATACTGGAAAATAAGGTGGAACTGTCAAATAGATATTTACCTTCCACTTGGAGCTGGACTGATGACTGGATACGTGCGAAATATCTTTGTGTAATTCTCACTGAGCAGGTTAAGATTTTGCCATGATCTTCTGGTTTTGATACAAATGATAATGACCTGGATGATACTGTGAGACGTTTGTCGCGTTTATCCGGTATTTCATTAATATAATTGTGAAGAATGTAAAATCTCTCTGGGGTGAACCATTCCAAATTGACGGCTGGTTTGACGGATGCATTAGTTTGACATGTTATAATCTCCATTTTTATTTCTATCTTTGCATTTGCCCTTAAAGATTGTCAAGGGTAAAAGAGAATTAAATAACTTTATTTATGTGCTATGAAAGAAAATATTATTAACCCTTTCATGACAAGAATTATTTAAGGGGTAAATTGATCACATCTTGTTCTTCAAATTGGCAACAATAATATTTTCCTTTTAGTGCTACATGGTTCTAACAAAATGTAATGTCTTTGAAAACAATATGCATCATTAGAAACTTAGTCAAAAGTTGAAAAAATTTGCCAATTTTAATAAAAACAGTGATTTTGAACCTCTCAATGTGTTGCCAATTTAAGGATTTTCAAGCTTATTCTCCTTTTTAAAATTCCTGGCATCAAACACAATATGGTCATGCAACAAAAATGGAAACAATGTGTGTAGAAATCTCTGCTCTTTCTACTCATGCATCTGGTATATTTTTTAGAGCTCGGAATCAAAAGTTATTGAGCCAAACCACAAAATGTGGTCAATTGTCTTGAAAGGGTTAATTAACCAATTATATTCAAATATTTTCAAGACAACCAAGGTTGCATGAAAATTATCCAGGATTCTTTCTCTTTTTGCGAAAAAAGCAAGAAACTTTGAAATTGGACATAATTATATAGCTTAGTGATAAAGATGGTACAAGGAAGTGCTTCAGACAGAAAAGGGGACGAAAGCAGAAAGGAAGGTGAGAAAAATGAGCTGCATTCTCATCCAGGCTACTACTACTAAGCCAACGTACGCTGGGAGAGCCACGCCCACAGCTCCCACTGTTTCCGGGAAGGAGAAAATTCAGTGTTTATTATATGTGACCAGGCACCACGAAACCACCAAAAAGTGTGATTTTCAGTTAAAGCTCAATCAATGTGTTTTTGGTTGGCATGGTCAAATCTTTAGTTCTGGGTATTTCTTGAAAGAGTCATTGTCATTGTGCTACTACTACTAAGCCAACATACGCTGGGAGAGCCACGCCCACAGCTCGCACTGTTTCCGGGAAGGAGAAAATTCAGTGTTTATTATATGTGACCAGGCACCACGAAACCACCAAAAAGTGTGATTTTCAGTTAAAGCTCAATCAATGTGTTTTTGGTTGGCATGGTCAAATCTTTAGTTCTGGGTATTTCTTGAAAGAGTATACTTTTTTTCTAAAATAGATAATTAAAATGTTAATGATAGTAAATCTCATATCACAGCATCAAGTTCGGAAAGTGAAGTCTAAACTGACTATAAAAACAAAGAAAGATAAGAGAGTGATAAAATTAAGCCGGGTTTAACATTCAGGAATTGATGTAGAAATTTTGCCTTTGGGGGCTGAAAATTTTGGAAAACAAAATTTCATGATTTAGTTAAAGAATTGAATAATAAAATCAAATTTTCTACAAATGATAGAGGCAAGGTTGGATTTTTGTTGGCTTTAATTCAGGTGATATTATGCTTATCGGTTTGAAAGCCAGTTGTTTAGTGATGCGAAGCTCATTAAAGATCATCCGATTTAAATGAAATTAATGCTCTGATCTGTTCTGATTCTGCCCTTGGGGATTTTAGAATACAATCCATTCGCTACAAAATGCATGCCAATTTTTGTTATTTTTCAGGCTGATGTGACAACATGGAGGACATGCAAAAAGCAGTAAACGACACCAGATCTTGCAGGGTCTGACGGGATTTCGACATAGCACGGAAACCTGAGTCAGATTAGCGAGAATATGAGTATTTTGCAGCATTCATAATCCTCAAAATGCTTGACGGATGTATACTGCAAGCCACAGGAGTCCGATCTGACAAGATCTTTAATATGATTGACATTCTTAGCACAGCAATTTCATTGGAGTCAGAATGGATAAGAAAGTATTTGGCAGCACTTTAAACATGAGAATGTTTGAGATTAGTTGAGGGTGGTAAAGCGTTACCAGGGGATCCAGGTTCACCATTATGTGATAGATACAAGTCTTCTTCAGATATTTTGGTCGTGAGATACTTTGGTTACATCGTCTTTTTATTTTTGCATGATTCTTCAAGTGACAAACTTTTCATTTTTTGTTATAAATTTTCAGGCATCATTTATCGCTGTAAATTTGCGTAGCTGTAAATCTGCATCAATACCGCAAAGGTGGTACTGTTTTTGAGAAGCCATGAAGGTACACTCTTAAAATGTTGGGTAAATTTAGTTGGGTAACTGCTAGTTGGTTAAAAATATTCCCAATTCTGGGCTATTATTAACCAACTGGACACTCGAGTGGTGTAACCAATATTGGTCAATACTTTTTACCTAAATATTGGGCATATATTTACCAACAGTATTTGGTAATTATGGGTTGGGTACTTGTTGCCCTGTAGTTGTGTAATTTTGTCACATTTTCTTTGCCAGTTGGGTAAATTTTGTTGGGTAACTGATGGTTGGTTAGAAATTCGCTTTTGCCCAACTTGTGGTAAATATTTTTACCCAATATTGGGGAAAACACTTATATGAACATTCATGAATTTTTAGTAGCGTATGGTTTGGGGTGGCCCGATTTACTAACTGTCACCGAATGCATAAAAAAATATAAGGGGTATATAAGAGCTTGCACTAGTTTGCACTAACTGGATATGACAAGGATAGGATAGGTTAAGATATAGGATAGGATAGCTTAAAATAGGATAGGTTAGGATTGATTAGGTTAAGACCCAGAAGGACGTAACAAGCAGATTTCATTTTTTTAAAACCTAGGTTGGAGGAAAAAGGAAACAATAAATTGGGCAGCTGAATTTGCCCAACCACATGATATTTGTTACCAAACAGCTGAACAAATAGAGGGTTGGACAATCCTATTGGGTAAGATTGGTTGGGCAATAATTACCCAACTGAGAATATAACCAACAGTTGGGCAATTGTAGAGTTGGGTAAAATCTAATGGGTCACCAACTGATGGGCAATTTAATTTGCCCAACAACATAGTAAATGGATTGCCCAACATCAGTTGGGCAAATTTTAACCAAAAGTTGTGTGGACAGTATGTTGCCCAGTGTTGGTTAAAAATTGGGCATTTTTTTGCCCAACTTTTTTAAGAGTGTAAAAGTAATTGTCCTTTTATAGTATTTAGAATTTACATTGAAAAGACAAAAGGTTTAAGAATGTGATCTGATCGTTTTTGTTTTAACATGTCTATGCTGTGATCAGTGAAATAGGGGGATTTTTTAAAGAAAAGGAAGCAATTTTAGTCATACTGGGGCCATTAAAAGATTGTAGTTCGTTTGTGAGAGGTACATGGTTAGGTACAAGTGGACTTCAGTTCCTTTACGGCTGACGGCGCTACAACCGCTATACCATGTGCACCAGATATACAGGCATGGTAGGTGGATAAATCAAAAGGCAGAAGATCATTATAATAGATGATAGCTTTTCGTTCACATAATCATTTAAATTTTTGAGGAATCTTAAAAGGTAGGCTTGCGTGTTCTAGCTATAGAAGTTAATTCATTAAAAAAAAAACAAATATTATAACTATTCATACTAGTAAACCCAAGTTTCTTTGAAATAATGCTGTATTTCTGTATTCTGTAATGTAAAGTTATATTGTAATACGCAAACACACTGAAATATGTTGTACATTAAAAAAAAATGGAAGTATGAACAGATTGTAGATGAAATAAGAAATTATGAAATATTATTATTGAATAAAGAAAATACATAACGAATAGTAAAATCCTGATAAAAGGGAAGTGTTATGTTGGATAGACATATCAGTATATGTGAGATACTATTTTTACCTCGTGAGCGTTTTCCCTTTCTCATGGTTAACGTAATTCATACATAATTAGAAATGCGCGATTATCATTTTCAGCAGAGTTTTGCACAGTTTGAAACTAGAAATTTGTAGACGAGTCACTTTTGTTTAGAACCAGACAAAACAAGTTAGATTTTGAAAAATAAATGAATAAATAAAGGATATAAAAAATGTTTTTCTGTGGATTTATTTAAAAAAAAGGAAAATACACAAGATAAAAGAGATACGCCTTTATTTCACTCAAAGACATAGAAATATTTATGGAGTCATTTACATTGGCATATTGGTACCAAGTATTATAGTTTAATGTATCGTATATATTATTCTGAGAATGGAATGATGATGGATTATTCTTATCCAAAGCTTCACTCAACCAATAACATAAAAAATAATGTATTCATGGAAATCAGTGTGTTAAAGCATTGTTGTATATACAATTAAATGTACATAATTTAAGTTGATTATCGATTTTATCATTTTGTGTCAAATTGAGAACATCTGGAACAAAATTTATAAGTGCACTCAATTTAATTATCATTCTCAGCTTTGCTCCCGTTCTTTGAATTCTAGTCGTCGGGCAAGCTAACCCATCATAATATTTGAGGATATACAAGCGTGTTTAATGTGTTTTGTTCGGGTACAAGGTTGAATTGAGATATTTTGCAGGAATTATGAAAAGACAGACACACACACACACGTACAAACAGAGCTCCGCATCGAGCGGGATGATGGAGGCCCGCACCCAATAACATACACGCAGATACACACACACGAGCATCCCTCTCACACACACACACCCACACACACCCACACACAACTCACATAAACAGACGATGACAAAACAGACTGCGTAAGACCATCAAACAAAACCCATACAAAAACTGAGCCAAAGCTCCCCAGGCAGATCGGAGAAGCAAGACCATTAGTAGTGTCCCGGAAACATATTACACATTCTCACTCGTTCTCAAGATCGACAATGCAACGAGGTACATTAAAAAAACAAAACAAAAAACAAAACAAAACAAAACAAAACAAAAAACACACAAACAAAAAAACACAAAAAACCAAACAAAAACAAAAAACAAAAAAAAAAAACTTGTGAGAGGTTTAGCTGTTGGACAGGCCCCAAATTTATTATGAAAATTGTTACGAAAATTCTCTCATACACTTTCCACCGCAATGGAAAAAACAAAACAAAACAAAACAAAACAAAAAACAAACAAACAAAAAAACAAACAAACATACAAACTACGGTGTAAAACAAACCAAAAATCACACGGGAGTTACAATGCTTGCTTTCCATTTATTGTTTCCCTTCGGCGACTCTTAATTAACATTTTTATGAATGTTCAAGTTGAAATGGTATCGAGACAAAGCACTTGGTAGACTGTCGCATGGCGAATCAAAGACAGAGACAGGAGCGAAACTAGGAGATAAGATCGATATAAACATTAAAAGAGAAATCGATATGCAAGACAGTGAAACGTAATCATACCTCTGTGTCATCAACTAAGTGATCCTATACAACCTATGCACATGGACAAGAATTCCTATTCAAAACAACTTAAAGCATTCAGAATATTATGAATTGAAATAATTTTGAAAAATTGCGTTTCAGTCATTCAGTTTAACGATACAATTGTAGTTATGCTAGATGGATTTGTTGTTAAGCCTATTCTAATCAGTGACTTCTTGCGATACTTTTTTTCAAACCCTAAACATTATATTTCTTTTAGATAAACACCACCCCCAATTAAATCACAGCAGTTTTCTGTTACCAACCAACGTTTCTTTCCATCTCTTTTAACACGTTTAGATTCCCGTTCAGTGAAGCTTTTACATATAAATGTTTGCTTTTCCAGATATCAACGAAAATTATGATTAATACAAAGCCACTAGTCTCTAAAACCATAACTATTTGTATTCTGTAAAACAGAAACAAAGTTAACCATAAAAAAATGAAAGCATGACTGCCAGCACAATGCTTTATCAATATTTACCATGATAAAATGGGGCAACCTCGCTTGTATCAAGGACCGCTATTAATAAGGACCGCTATTCATAAAGTGTAAGTTCTTATACCTGGAGGCCCGATATTCATAAAAAGGAAAGGGGGTCACTATTCATAAAGTCATGAAGACCATTTAATAGTTCAGAGTCGTTGTCTAAAATGTGGTGGCTTCGTTCTCACAATAGATTCACTGTAAAAGTTAATTTAATGTATGGATGTAGCAGTTATTACCATAACTTGATTTTCAAAATGAAAGGGCTTTACCTAGCACCAGCCTAAATCCATATCCAAGCCGGTACAAGCTTTTCTTAAGGGGGGGGGGGGGGTTCGCACCTTAAGTAGAGAGATATATATGTGAGCGCGAAGCGCGAAGTCCTTTTCAGCCGGGGTCCAGGGCCCGCTTAAAACTAAGGGGTTTTAAATGTTCTCTGGTGTAAAATTTGCCTTATTCCAGAGCATTTTACCCCAAATTTCTGACCAATACATGACAAATAATTTCACTTCTAAAACTTCAAAATCATGGGGCGACCGGCTTACATATGACTGTAGTTATTATGTAATAATGTATTATGTACTAAGGGCACCCTCGCCCTCAAGCTTTTGCTTTTAGAGATGTGTCCTCCAACTATGCATGTACCACATGAGTGTATATTTTGTCATATTTTTTTGTTCAAAATACATGTACATTATTTTGCTCATTTATTACTTTGTATATTGAAATGTTGAAAGTAAATGTCTTTAAATTGAAATTGAAAATAGTTCATCACTTTATTCTTTATTGGATATAAAAGTCGAACAAATGAAAAGATTATACTATACTATTACTGTATTACTTAGAGTATACAGTAACTAACAGCTAGGGGCGTCGCTAGGACATTTTGAATGGGGGGGGGGGGGTGATACCCAAATGTGCCGACAAAGTTTTAGGGTGTGACACCCAATTTTGCTGCACCCTTATCCCCCCTCAAACAACAAAAGAAAATCGCAGATGTAGAGATCTTGATCATATACGGCTCCATTTTTCGCAAGGAGGGGGCTGACGTATTTTGCCCGAATATCGACTTTTCAATTTCTTAATGTTTGCGAGCGAGGGAAGCGAGCGAGCAAACTTTTGAAAAACCTTTTCGTAGTGAAAATGTACAGAAGTCACATACAGAAGTTACATGATTATCTGGGAACCTCGTTGCCTAAATATGTGGATATTCTGGCACCTCGCTGCCCGAATATGAAGTGGTGGTTGCCCGAATATAGGACTTTGAAAATCCTTGGGGTTGTGTGTGTGTGTGTGTGTGTGTGGGGGGGGGGGGATGCATCCTATTGCCAAAGGGAACGCCTTTTGCCCGAGTATCAACTTTTCAATTTCTAAATGTTTGCCAGCGAGCGAAGCGAGCGAGCAAAATTTTTAGAAACTTTTGTTGGTGGAAATGTAAAGAAGTTACATACACAAGTTACATAATTAATTGGGAACCTTGCTTACCAAATATTTGGATATTCTAGCACCTTGCTAACTGAATATGAATATCGGAACTTTAAAAATCCGCGGGGTGGGGGAGGGGGTTACAGCCCATTCGTATTTTTTTCTTCTCGCCGCCCTCCGAAAGTCGCTCAGTGGGGGGGGGGGGGGGGGGGGGGGGGGGGATCAGCTTTTAGGGGGTCCAGTTTTTCTCCATAATTCTCTGACAAGCAACAAACAAACAAAAAAGGTTATCAGTTCGAAAGGGGGCACAATTTTATGTGTCAAAAGTTGTCAGGGGGCAGTCTGCCCCCTGCCCCCTTTCCTATGCTAGTGATTTGCGCCCCAAAAGAAATAAAAAATAAACTTTCCACCAAATAATGTTTCTGTCAAAAGATGTGTATTCTTGCAAATCTTGTCTTTCCCTGTGCACTAGAGTACCAAAGGGGGGGGGGGGGGGACAGGAGGGGGCAGACTGCCCCTGACAACTTTTAACAGAAAAAAAAATTGTCTCCACTTATAGAACTTATTCCTTTATTTATTTATTTTTATTTTTTTATTTTTTTGCTTGTAATTATGGATCCATAAAATCTGATACCTCCCCCTACTGAGCGAATTTTGGAGCGATGGGGGAAAATCCCCCCCCCCCTACTGAGTGACTGGAGGGCTGGCGAGACCCCCCCCCCCAAAAAAAAACAAACAAACAAAACAAAACAAAACAAAAAACAAACAAAACAAACAAACAAACAACAACAAACAAACAAAAAAACCAACCAACAAAGAAACAAACAAACAAAAACAAAACAAAACAAAACAGAACAAAAACACGAATTTTCCTTTTCGAACCAATACCTTTTTTTTGTTGTTGCTTGTCAGGGAATTATGGAGGAAAACTGGACCCATAAAATCGGACCCCCCCCCCCCCCCCCCCCCCCCCCCAACTGAGCGACTTTTGCAGGGCTGGCGAGAAGAAAAACATATGAATCTACCTCCAAGAAATTCCCCAAATTTGACAGCCCTGCATTTAGATTCCCCCTTTACAAAATCCTGGATACGCCCCTACCCATGTGAGAGATACTATTTTGAAATCATGATCCATACACATAACAGAGTCAATATTAGACGTTTAGAAATACATGGTATTATAAAAAGCGATCATGACACCGAAGCAACAAAAACCCTGGACGTCACACATGATTGTATTGTTACATAATTCATAGGGCGTAATATGATAATGAAATTTAGGGTCCTCTGTGGTTATAGTATTTGAATCAGTGCCAAAATCGAAAATCGCTAGACTGCCGACTCCCCCTTAGGCTCACCCTTTTTTTAAAAATGATAAAGTTGCTCAGTATCTTTTATGTTATTCGTTACATCCATGTCTTAAAACAAACTTGTCAATACTTCTTTACACTTCTCTATATATCTTTTATAGCTTAGACAATATGTTTAAAATTATAGCCTGAATAAGAGATTAGAATAAAGAAAGGGGGATGGGGGGGGGTGGGGGGATTGTTGAGGCGCCTTGCCCCGAGTCAACATATGACTAATTGAAGTGTAAATCAGAGAATGTTGTTACTGTAAACATGATAAAATTTGGCAAATTTAAAAAGTTTGCACTCGTCATTCAATAACGAAACTGTATTGCATATCAAGAGGCCTAATCATTTTATTTATACATTTAAACATTTTAAAAACATTTTTGTAAACAATTTTAAAAAGGATGAATGATTACATAATTATAACCGTTCAGTACCGAAGACTGCAGATTCCGTTAAAAAACAAAGAGACTTGAAGCTTCCTGTTTTTTTTTTATTTTTTTTTTTATAGATGTTTTCATTAAAATATATTTACTCTACATCACAAGAATCAGATATCAGAAAACAAGAGATGTGTATTACTTACAGATCGGTCCTGACGAATAAAAATGTAATACAAATGGAAAACAATCATGCTAACAAATAAATGTAAACACGGATGTGTATCTAGGGTGCCCTTTTTATTTCTGAAAAATGTCCCCTTTCTCCCTTATAAGTGCCATTTTTACTCCTAAAAGTGCCACTTTCTTTTCTAATACGTGCCCGTTCCCCTTCTGATAAGTGGCACTTTCCCTCTTCTCATAAGTGCACCTTTTCACCTCTTTGAAGTGCCCCTTTCCACCCCTTTGAAGTGCCCCTTTCCACTCCTGATAAGCGCACTTTCCTCATCTGATAAATGCCCCATGTTGCCTATATTTCCCACAGTTTCCTATATACAAAAAGAGCCATATCTATAGCTTCAAAGAATCGGTGCAGCTTTAGTAACAGGTACCCATATTACTACAACTATAATGTAAGGCAGTGGAGCTGGAGGCAAGAAGGGCTTAATGCCTACCCCCCCCCCCTCCAAAGCGAAGGATTTCTCATTCCGCTCGCTCAAATCTGCCCATAATTTACACCAAGTAAGGGCAATATTTTCCGAAAATTTCCCCAAAACTCGCTCGCTATGCTCGCTATAGGTCTTATAATACATAATGAAATCAAGCAATATGACAAGCATATCACATAAAGTATGTTGATATCGATGTAATCCTAGAGAAAAACGACAGGGTTAATGTACGAATTAAAAGATCATGCGATATCCCCCCCCCCCAAAAAAAAATTGATTTGTTGTTGTCAAATTCAATATATAGCAGTAAATAATGCACAAACCAAGGACTTCAGAGTTAAAAAAAGTCTGAAAATTTTTGCACGCTCGTTTGCACATGGATCATTAGACCATCACACACAACTGCTAATTTAGGAAGCTGAAACAGTGTCCAGAACCACAATAAAAAGGAACAAAAAGATGATGTCTTAATCATGTTAATAAGACAAAATTCTCCGTTGTAGGTGCCCGTTTTTGCTGGTGCCCCCCCCCATTTTGAAGACGCTCCGCCGCCCCTGTCTGTTTCATCTGTTCATGTAACCATGGAGAAGCTGGTAATTGAGAGGCGTTAAAAATCATGAAGGGTACCATATATACCTTCATTGCCACCCCCCCCCCCCCCCCCCCCCCCCCCCCCCCCATCCGACGCCCCTGCCCATGAGGGAAGCAAAAATCCAACCCAAATGGGCTTGGACGTCGGCTCTGCATGCCCCACCCCCCCCCCCCCCCCCTCCCCCAACCTTTCCCTCCACCTCCCCCCTCCCACTTCGATCACGCTATTATTGACTGCTCTAACAAGCCGCCAGCTGACCTACCTCTGAAACAAAACTATGTACATGTGCATTGCCTTCGCAAGCTTAATACATATTCATTTCTATGACGTCAGATTGAAAGGTCAGCGGGTAAACTGCGAGTTGTAGGAATTGCGACCACTCCAGCGACCACTCGGAGGCACCGAAGCTTGACGCGGTCGAGAACAATAGAAAATCGCTGTACGGTGTCCTCAAAAGAGACAAAACAAAACGAAAAAGTATTTACACCGTAAATTTCGCTTCATTACCGGTCGGAAACTTGAATTCAAGTAGGCGTGGTGAGGCAATGCAGAATTGTACTCCAGGAATAATGAGTGTGTAAAATATTCAGTTTTATGATGGAAAATGTGACATACCGGGGCTAGATGTCTAGATCTTACTGTTTTAACTTAAACTTAGTCCTTTAGACACCCCCCCTCCCCCCCTCCTGAATAACCCGATTTCGAACAAAAAGTAAATCGGCATGATGATTGCGCAATACAATGATTTGAATAAAAGTTCTTTCAAACTTTCATCGACATTTTTAATTGAAAGTTGATTATACCAAATTAAAGCTGGAAACTCAGCTTTACGATGGTATACGCCAAGTACGGGGGCAATATGACTGGATCTTACTGTTTAAACTTAGTCCTTTAGACACTCAATAACCCGGCTTCGAACATAAAGTCAGTCGCTATAATGATAGCGAAATACAGAGGTTAAATATAAGCTCTCTCAAATTTTCATCGACATTTTTTATTCTTAGCTGACTATACCAAATTAAAGCTGATGAGTTCAGCTTTCTGGTGATATATACCACATACCGGGGCAAGATGTCTGGATTTTACTGTTTTAGTCCTTTAGACACTAAATAACCAGGCTTCGAACATAAAGTCAGTCGGCATAATGATAGCCAAATGCAGTAGTTAAATATAAGCTCTCTCAAATTTTCATCGACATTTTTTATTCTTAGCTGACTATACCAAATTAAAGCTGAAGAGTTCAGCTTTATGGTGTTATATGCTACATACCGGGGCAAGAGGTCTGGATCTTACTGTTTTAACTTAAACTTAGTCCTTTAGACACTCAATAACCCGGTTTGAGAGCTTTTTTTTTAAATAATTGTATTTGGCACTCGTTACGCCGACTGATGTTGTTCGAAAGGGGAATTATGTAGAGCGTAATGTAACTAATAAAAGTCTTTATTTTAGTTAAAGCAGTGAGATTCAGACATCTTGCCCCGGTATGTGGCATATACCACCAGAAAGCTGAATTCTTCAGCTTTAATTTGGTATAGTCAGCTGGGAATAAAAAATGTCGATGAAAATTTGAGAGAGCTTATATTTAACTACTGCATTTGGCTATCATTATGCCGACTGACTTTATGTTCGAAGCCTGGTTATTTAGTGTCTAAAGGACTAAAACAGTAAAATCCAGACATCTTGCCCCGGTATGTGGTATATATCACCAGAAAGCTGAACTCATCAGCTTTAATTTGGTATAGTCAGCTAAGAATAAAAAATGTCGATGAAAATTTGAGAGAGCTTATATTTAACCTCTGTATTTCGCTATCATTATAGCGACTGAGAGAGCTTATATTTAACCTTTGTATTTCGCTATCATTATGCCGACTGACTTTATGTTCGAAGCCGGGTTATTGAGTGTCTAAAGGACTAAGTTTAAAGGGAAATCCAACCTTTATAGCAAGTTGCTTTGAAAGAAAGAGGAAAAATCAGAGAAGCAGATTGGTGAAAGTTTGAACGAAATCGGACAAGCAATAAGAAAGTTATGAATTTTTGAAAGTTGTAATCACTATGCATATGGGAATTTCAAATTGGCCGAATAGGTAATGTCACTGTGATGTAGCTGTGGACAACTTTCCCATCCGCTCTAACACACAAAATGACTAAAATGTCACTTTTTTCAAAATACATTACTCAGTAATCTTTTCGTTCATGAGGACCTATAGCAATATACTATCTCCCATATATTTTGATTACTGCCCCGAGGGTAAAAATGCCTCAAAGAAAACCGCAAATTAATGATATTTTTGTGTACGACAAATGGGAGAGTTGTCCACAAAAAATGTCACAATTGACTCACCAAATTGCCAATTTGAGATTCGCATAGATGTAGTGATCTCATTTTTCAAACATCCATAAGTTTCTTAGTCCTTGTCCGATTTCTTTCAAACTTTCGCCATCGTGTTTTTCTTATTTTTCTGCTTTCACACAAATCATCTTATTACCAAGGTTGGATTGTCCTTTAAGGTTAAAACAGTAAGATCCAGACATCATATACCACCAAAAAGCTGAACTCTTCAGCTTTAATGTACAATTAAAAAATGTCAATGAAAATTTGAGAGAGCTTTTATTTGACCATCGTATTTCGCAATCATTACGCAGACTGATGTTGTTCGAAAATCGGAATTATGTAGAACTTAATGTAAATAAAAGCCTATTTTTAAGTTAAAACAGTAATATCCCGATCTCTTGCCCCGATATAATATACTACCAGAAAGCTGAACTCTTCAACTTTAATTTGGTATAATCAGCTAAGAATACAAAATGTCGATGAAAGTTTGAGAGAGCTTTTATTCCATCATCACTCGCTACGTCATTTTGTTAATTTTTAGTAATTTTGTTCGATAAGCCATTGGACGAAAATTCGCGATCATTTTTATTTGCGTTCGCTGTTCTGTCATTTCTCCAATCATAGAACTAAAATGACGTTATTAGCAAAAATTATCAATCACCTACGATGATACTTTTTGAAAACTGGTTCATTTCTATTTCGGTTGTATTTTCAGTTCCGTAAAGCTTTACAGAAGTGTTTTTTTTTATTTCCGGCCAAAAAATAAGCCTTTTTTGAACAGTTATTTTTTTCTTTTTCTAATTTGTCGTTTTGTCGACACCGTAATTGGTCGCTGAACTTGTGGTCGCCAAAAATTAAAAATCGTGACGTAGGAACTATCCTCGCCCCATCCCGAAACTACTACTGTAGTTTTCAACATGGGGAAGACGATAATTGCTGAAAATGAGATCGAGGAATCAGTTTTTAAGTTGTAAACAAGAAAAACTTTCTATTTGGCTTGATTGTGGGGAAGGTGAGAGATATTTCAATGTCCATTCTAACCATATAGTATAATTTATATATCAGTCCCATACGTTGAAAATTGTGCGGTGTTTATGTGAACATAAAACATATTTTGTATAGTCAAGTATTGTAACTCCGAACAGATTGTATTACCGAACGCGTAAAGTTAAGCGCCTAAAATGGGTTTTCATACGCGTGGGATTACGCGTATGAAAACCACACTATTGATACCAAGGTTGTGTCTTTTTCCCATAGGTTTCACACGTTCGGAATTACGGTACCTTTTTCAAGGGACCAAAACGCCGCGTCGTTGGGAAGGGGTTCACTCGGATGGGAATATTGTATTAAATCTACGTTGTCTTTTTTAAATTCCATCAACTTCTTTTTTTGTAGGACTTTGAGCATTCAATATGTATAGTTTGACAGATATTCGTTTCATATTTTATTTGCTATCGTTGATTTTCTGAAAAGTGTTCGGACACTGGATCAACCACCATATCATCTCCGATAAGTCACTCATAGGCCCTTGCCTATGTGGGACTGTGTCCAACATTCACTGTTGCAGCAGTCACAAACAGACAACAAAATTGCTCTAAGCAAGATCTAATTTTCTTAAATTTGCTAGATTACTTGATTCAGGCACTCGTGGGCCCTTGCCTAGATACACTTATCCAATGAACAAGGTTATAATATAACCTTGTCCTCCCAAACCAATATGGTAATGGTGAAAACACATAAGGGCAGCCCTCTACTGCTGTACTACTGCCAGCCACAGTAAACAAATGCAGATTTCCTCTCTCCACAGAGCTAGAGAGAGGGCAGCAGTATAGAAGGATCAATCATTCACAACAGAAAAATAGAATGAACACAAAATTTGATGCTTAAAATTCCACATTCCCTGAATCATTGGTTTAGCTGGTCAACAATCAAGAAGGACTTTCACAGACAACTTGCTGGTAAGTAATATTTTGAGTTTCACTATTTTGATCTGATATTTTGGCTGGATATATTACAGCAGGTTGGAGCTGCATAGTTTCAAGTGGGGCTGAGTGGTTCAGACACACGAGTGCCTAGATCTATGTGGGACTGTGTCCAACATTCACTGTTGCAGCAGTCAAAAACAGACAACAAAATTGCTCTAAGCAAGACATAATTTTCTTAAATTTGCTAGATTACCTGATTCAGGGACTCTTCAACTCTTACTGTGCCACAAATTTGGGGATTCAGAATTGAAAGTGAAATTTTAAATAATTATTTTGCTCTCCTGTATGAATGATCTAGCCTGGAAAAGGGCCTGCTGATACACACAATAGCCATTGAAGCCTATTCACACATAAAAGAGCTAGTCTGAGTACAAGGTTATCTTCAGATAAGCTTGTACATGTATAAGTGTGCTGATACACACTATAGCTATTGTCTGTATTGAAGCCTATTCACCCATAAAAGAGCTAGTCTGAGTATAAGGTTATCTTCAGATAAGCTTGTACATGTATAAGTGGCCTATAATATTAGCATTTTGACAAGGCCCTCGTGACTTGGCTATTTTTCTCGGCAAGTAAGCTAGTAGTGGCTGCATAACAAGACTAGCCGCCCAGCCCGGTGAATGCGCGATCGAGCGACGTGAGTCGCGAGGGCCTTTTGGAACCTGGCCTGACTATTTCTTATGCTATCCCTTGTTCCTAGCGAGGATCTGCTACCTTATAGGTAGGAGCCAATCAGCGAACGTATCTTCGCATGACGTCAGCATAAATTTGGTATGCAAATTCGCCTTCATCTCGGCACCCCGTGCAAGCTACATCAATCATGGAAAGCAAGCCCCGCAAATCTTGTTGTGATTGGTCAATAATCCTCGGTAGGCGTGTTAGCATACGAATTTCAACTCGTGAATAATTCATATCGGACGATGGAAACCCAGGTTCCAAAAGGCCTCGCGACTAAAGTCTCTCGATCGCGCGTTCACCCGGGCCGTGTTGATTCTTTTCGTCGCCGACTAGTCTCATCTCAGGCACAGTATGACGAGGAAAATAGCCAAGTCACGAGGCCTTGTCAAAAGGCTAGGCCTATATGGGACTGTGTCCAACATCACTGTTGCAGCTGTCAAAAACAGACAACAAAATTGCTCTAAGCAAGATTTAATTTTCTTAAATTTGCTAGATTACCTGATTCATGGACTCTTCCACTCTTACTGTGCCACAAATTAGGGGATACAGAATTGAAAGTGAAATTTCAAATAATTATTTTCCTCTCCTGTATGAATGATCTAGCCTGGAAAAGGGCCTGCTGATACACACAATAGCTATTGAAGCCTATTCACCCATAAAAGAGCTAGTCTGAGTCAGAGTACAAGGTTATCTTCAGATAAGCTTGTACATGTATAAGTGGCCTAGATGTGGGACTGTGTCCAACATTCACTGTTGCAGCAGTCAAAAACAGACAACAAAATTGCTCTAAGCAAGATTTAATTTTCTTAAATTTGCTAGATTACCTGATTCATGGACTCTTCCACTCTTACTGTGCCACAAATTAGGGGATTCAGAATAGAAAGTGAAATTTTAAATAATTATTTTCCTCTCCTGTATGAATGATCTAGCCTGGAAAAGGGCCTGCTGATACACACAATAGCTACTGAAGCCTATTCACCCATAAAAGAGCTAGTCTGAGTACAAGGTATAAATCTTCAGATAAGCTTGTACATGTATAAGTGGATTCAGGGACAACTCTTAGTCTTAGTCTTACTGTGCCACAAATTTGGGAATTCAGAATTGATAGTGAAATTCTAAATAATTATTTTCCTCTCAAAAAGTCCCATGTATGAATAATCTAGAGTGGAAAAAGGCCTGCTGATACACACAAAAGCTATTGAAGCCTATTCACATGTAAAAGCTGGTCTGGAGCACACCACGTAATACTATAGTGGTCATATTGACCACTATGTGGGACGAATGCAAAAATACTAGTCATTTTCTATCGCATGTACTTACATGTAAGGTATAGGGGGAAAAAGTAAGATAACTGTTTAAAATACTTCCTTTCAAATTCAGCGCTTTAAAATCTCTTTCCTACCTTAAATGGCTGTTAGGAAGAACTTCTGATATTTCCAGCAAAATCCGAAGTAAAAATCATGTCCAAAACCTAAGAAATCCCCGCCAATTTTTTTCACGTTCAACTTTGTACATGAAGTCAATACATCGGCAGGTACGGGGGTTTTGGATTTTCCTTTGTTTTTTGCCGACACCATCATACTCGTAGTTTGCGATAAGCAAAAAAACTCGCCACAAAACCGCTGATTTCTTGATTTTTAACGCTTTTTCGGCGAACCTGTTTCTTAGCATTGGACTTAAACCCCGCGTGCTTTGGAAATATGGCGCCGATTCCTCATTTTTGACGGTGGAATTAGGCTTTTTAGACGGATTTTTGGAGGTGACTATGGGACTTTCTTGTGGTGAGTGACAATGTCTGTGTGTACGATGATATGATTTGTGTGTTGCAATAGAATTTGCTGGCTTGTGGTCATATTGTATGATAAGTAGAATCATGGCAGTGGCAACTTTCAGCTTTTTTCCGCTCTTTTTTTGAAACCCCATTCACAGGCCTGATTAATTCAGATCACATTTTAATAACAGGATGAATTTGCCCCTAAAATTGTGCCATTTTTTCCCCTGAATCAGCACATTTTTAAGCTGACACTTTTCAGTGTGACTTCAGACACCCTTGCATCAAAGGTCATGTTTAGTTTTGGTAAGCCCTAAAAAGCTGTTCGTCAGATTTCTTCAATTTTTGTTGATAAATAGCAAGATACTAGCAATACTAAGACAATGTGAAGATTTCGCCTCCTAAAGTTTAATATTAAACAAATAAGAGGCAAAAACTAATTTATGTGCCGGGACAGGCACATAAAATCCCAACAAAAGCAGCATGTGCTATACACTCTAAACACACGTGTAAAATCAATGAGTAGCTACATACACACATGCTGTCTTTGTGCGAAGCCCCAAGATTGCTATGCGGGGAGCCGCCGGGGATGGAAGGGTCCTAGCATAACGGCAGTGATCAAGCATTCCTTACAGATATTTCACTGAAATTCACCAGAAATCATAGATGGAATACCAAATGATCTCTTACAGACATCTTTTGATACAAGGAGAACATCGTGAGACTACATGTATATTTAACATGTTTCTCTCCAATTTCCTTTTTGCTACCAATACTGTACATGAGCTTTAACATTAATTTTCAAGTCAATGTCGATTCCCATGTCGAATTTGGTTGAAATAAATGAAAGGGTCCTAACGTTAAAGCTACGCACACGTAATAAATGAATGTCCATCTTGATTTTGAAGCTGACTAATGCGAATTTCACCCCGATTTCCAAATAATGATAATATCACACAAATAGAGGAAAATTACTCTTGACTACTCATTCTTTTTGGCAAACATAAATGATAATCTTGTTGCCCAGTCACACCAAAAAGTTTGGTGCATTGAAGTTGAACGCGTCGTATTGCGCATATTTGCGGGGTGCGTAGCTCTAGGACCTGCGTAGCTTTAGGACCCCTGACCATAAATTGTAATTTAACTCTTACTTTGTTACTTGTTTGAATGACATACATGGTACGTATGACAGCTTATCTCTGGCAAAATTTAAGGAAGGAAATTACCGACTAATCAGACTATTGCGATCTCCAAATCCAATGTTGGAGCGCAATGCACTAGAACTGGAAAAAAGGTGATTATCACTCTTACCGACTTATGGTAATTATACTACCTATTTTCCATCGCATGTACTACATGTAACTTAAATGTACGGGGGGGGGAAATAAGATAAATATTTTAAATACTTTGAAATATTACTTCATTGTCTTTGCCATTGTCATTGTCATTGTCAGTGCTCATCACAGAAAGATGCTGCCCTTCACTTGATCCCTACACCGTGTGAAGAAGGAGACAGTGGAAGCAGCGAAAACCAACAGTCCCTGGATAGCTTGAGTGAACAGTGGGTTGCTGAACATGCCAGACAGGTAGGGCTATCTTTATCCGTAAACAAGCATGACAAAGATGATAAAAGGACAAAATGAGATATTAGTTTGCAGTGGTTTAATGATATTAAAGTGTTCCAACCACCTGAAAAGAAATAATTTGTATACCGCTAGAAAATATAAAATTAACCTCAAAGAACTTTATCTGAAATTCTATAGGTCAACAGTTCAGGAGTATGAAGGAAATAAAAAATAATACATGTATGAAGGTGCTCGAGCACGGAACCGAACCTCCGAGTTGGGTCCTGCGCGAGCCCTTATATTGGTGAGCGCATACGGGTGCATTGAGTAGTCTACTCACGAGTCGCTTTTATGCTTATAGAGAGTTATCTCTTTGTAGAAGTGATATTCGAAGCCCATATTTGGAATATAGCGAATGACATGATATCTTATACTATCTCCTGATGATTTTCCTTAATCTGCCTCTACTTCCATCCTTCCCTGTCTTCCTTTCCCATCACTGTCTGTAGGTGACATGTATGCTACCTGGTGGTATCGGAGTCATTGGAGTATTCTACGTCTGTGCCCCTAACCAGGCCACACCGGCGGCTACCAAGGCACGCCAGGCTCTGTTTGCCATCTACAAGCTCCTCAACAAGAGACTCCTGCTTGGGCTGGATTCCAGACAAGATAACATGGAATGGAGTATGCTTCATATCTGCAATACAACCAGAAAGTATCCTTTTTGATTCATCATCAGGGGGGCTGGTTACACCCTGGTATTAAAGGGCAATCCAACCTTGGTAATAAGATGATTTGTGTGAAAGCAGAAAAATAAGAAAAACAGGATGGTGAAAGTTTGAAAGAAATCGGACAAGGAATAAGAAAGTTATGGATGTTTGAAAAATGAGATCACTACATCTATGCGAATCTCAAATTGGCAATTTGGTGATTCAATTGTGACATTTTTGTGGACAACTCTCCCATTTGTCGTACACAAAAATATCATTAATTTGCGGTTTTCTTCGAGGCGCTTTTACCCTCGGGGCAGTACTCAAAATATATTGGAGATAACATATCTTTATAGGTCCTCATGAAAGAAAAAGATCCTACTGAGTAATAAATTTTGAAAAAAGTGACATTTTAGTTATTTTGTGTGTTGGAGCGAATGGGGGAGTTGTCCACAGCTACATCACAGTGACATTACCTATTCGGCCAATTTGAAATTCCCATATGTATAGTGATTACAACTTTCAAAAATCCATAACTTTCTTATTGCTTGTCCGATTTTGTTCAAACTTTCACCAATCTGCTTCTCTGATTTTTCCTCTTTCTTTCAAAGCAACTTGCTGTTAAGGTTGGATTTCCCTTTAAAGGGATATGGTAGGCAGTTACCATGTGCAGTAGGTCATAATTCACTGACACCAGACTTAATAGTGGAAAGCGCTGGAAATATTTATGAGTGTACAAGTCTTGCACACTGCAAACCTGCTGTCCCTTCAAGAAATACCCCCTGGTCTCTCAGAGAGTTTTCGGGTTAGGAAAATGTAAGATACATGTACTGATTTTACCATAGGGGGCGATGGGTGGAAAATGCAGAGCATTACATAAGGCCTGTTGCTCATAAAACTGAAGTCCACTGTGGGTGACTGACAACACCTATTATTGGGTTAACACCCAAATGGTGTCAAATTCCCCGTGAGAGCGTGAGAGCCCACAACTATGGGTCATTAAACTAGTTTTAATAGAAGCAGATAAATGGAAACAAAAACTTATCATTGAATGTTTTGAAAATCTGAAGATAAATAAGAATTTCCTAGTTGTAACTCTGCAATGTATCTTCTGATGACCATTTCCCATCTCCCATTTGCTCTTTACTGAAAAAGTCAATAAATTTCTCTTTTCCTTTTTTTAAGGGAATAGAGACATTCTTGTGTAATGTGTCATGCACTCTTATTTTCTCCAAAGAAAATATTTTATCATGCATGCACCCTACATGTAAATACAATAACTTGGCATTACGCAACCCCCATATGATACAAATTTATTCATACATCAACAACTAAGAAAATGGAAATACATGTATGTGAAAATTTAAGTACAGAGGAAATGGAAGAATCATGGGGATCTTTGCCTGTGCAGTATATCATCGAGGTGTGCAATTGAACAAGACAGATTGTTCTAACATTCTCAAAAAATGCTCTTGCTACCAAATGACTTTAAAGTGTACTAACCACCTGAAAAAAGAATTTGAATACCACTACGAAGTATAAAATTAACCTAAAAGAACTTTGTCTGAAACTCTATAGGTCAACAATTCAGGAGTATGAAGAAAATAAAGGATAACAGGAAGGTGCTCGTGCGGAACCGAACCTCCGAGTTGTGTTCCACACGATCCCTTATCTTGGCGAGCTCGTACAGATGCGTTGAGTATGTGGGCGGCGGTGGGCGGCCCCGCCCACCACTCACATTTTCCGCCCGGCACTCTGGCTGAAAATCAGTCTCCCGCCCACCACTATTTTCCCAAACTTGATGTGTATTAATTGCCCCAAAACACACATATAATGCGCAGAAATTACATTGTTGTGCTTAGATATTGACCAATCCATGAATATAATTTCATGACTTGACTTGTAAGTATAGTACACTCGTTTAATCTGAAACTTAAATCAAGATAAAATAAATTGATTGTAATCCGAACGTACGATAGCGCATATAGCTAGCTAGCTACGTATATATACGCCTCCGGTCGCATCTCTGACGGGGTCCGCTACCAAGGCCCGCGGACATATCTCGCAGGTCAATTGCTGATTCGCGATCGATGATTTCCCATTTGCAAAGGTAGTCAAGTTCGTTCACTCATAGCGTCCTTACCATACTTCGTGTGTATCTCGGCAGTCATATACCTCAGCACTTTCAAACACCACTGCACAAAAGTCACTAACATTCACTCAAAATCGGCATTTAATTTACAAGAACCGACACCAACATATCCATGAAATACAATAAATTCAACTTATCGATGTTGGAAAAGATCATTTCAAAAATGAAATCCGTAATTTATTGTCAATACAAGCGAAACGGGGTATCGGAGGTCATTGTGTACATTTCCTGATCGCCGCGAGCGCAGACTAGATATCTCCCCCCAAAAGATCGGTCGTAAAAAATTCGGCCCTATCGGGCACACGTAAAAGTCCCGATTTTCTGCCTGCGCGATCGTAGAGATCGATGTGCGCACGCGATACCGAGTTTCTTTTTGGACAAAATTTTATTGGCCGATTTTAGTCTAAAACATCGGCGGAATGAAAACAACATGCGATCGTGAAAAAATTCGGGGGGGGGGGGGATTTCTTCGGTTTTGGACATGATTTTGACTTTGGATTTTACGGGAAATGTCAGAAGTTCTTCCCAACGGTCATTTAAGGTAGGAGTGAGATGATTTAAGAGCTGAATTTGAAAGGAAATATTTTAAATATCTTATTCCCCCATACCTTTAGTACATGCGATAGAAAATGAGTAGTATTTTTGCATCCGTCCTGGGTAGTGGTCAATATGACCACTATTAATATTACTTGGTGTGGTCTAGTCCAAAGGAAAAGCGTTACAAAGTGAAAGTGAAGCTGACTTAGGTAAGTAAGTACTAAGTAGTACAGCTGAATGAATGAAACGACACAGCTCTTTGTTTTTTGTGCTTTTTTTATTGCATTTAATTCATTATCTATTTCATACTGTTATAAATTATTTCTACTTACTAATGCAGTATGAATTTGTTTCAGTTACAGCCATTTATGTGTGACTCATTTCAGTCATTTGGGTATCTAGAAATTGGGATTTTGGGCCTCAAATGTTGTATAAGGCAAAAGCTTAGGGGGTGCTGCCCCCTGAACCCCCGCTGCGGTATTGCCCCTGGACCCCTGGTCGATAGTCGTGAAGCTCTGTTCGCTGCGCTCACTCCACACGCAGGTCAAAGTCCGTGAAGTTGCAACCACCACTCAAAATGCTCTAGCTACAACACTGGAGTAGTCTACTCACAAGTTGCTTTTATGCTTATAGAGAGTATAATTAAACTTGTAATATCTCTTTATAGAAGTGATATTCGAAGCCCATATTTGGAATATAGTAGAATGACATGGAACCTTTAACATACACAGTAAAATATTTTTTGGTGATTGGTACCCTTTAAGCTCAATTTGGTCCATATAGACTTCCATTATTCAAAGTAAACTTGTCAGTTACTGTATGCCTTATTGACTGAAATTATTATTACTAGGGCTCTCGTTTTAATTATTTTTGCAAGCTAGATTCATAGACAAACCATCCTCAGCCTCATTTCTTTCTTTTTACATGTAACTTGTACATTAACCTTAACCACCTCCTGCAGAACAACCTGTAAAACAATCAACGTCTTAGACCATAAGGTAAGCATTCTTTCTCCAAGTCACATCTGTTGATATCATTCTGATGTGTAAGCTTAATTGGGTATTTCATGGTAGAATCGTAATAATGGAAGTGCTATTAAAGTGAAAACTAATCACTGAAATTGCATTTTGAGAAATGCTGATTAGATCTATTCTTGTTTACAATGTAGTAGTAAAGTTTTTTAATTATTAACAGACTGACAAAAGTTGGTTGGTAATCATGTTCTCTGAAAATCACAGCTCATATGAGACCGTACTCTACTGACATTGTTCATCAGTTTCCTTTTATTTGTTCTCTTAAACATTTCAGTGCAAGTTTCCTTTCATTCTGTGAGAATTTATTTATTATTATAATATTACCTTCATTACTAGAAGTAACGATTACCTCCAAAGTAAAATAATAAGCCAGGTCATAATTACAATTTGCGAATGTGCAGACAAAGTTCATTTGTACCGTGTCCAATTGACCTTTAAATGACATGCTTTTATAGCTTGCGCACCATGATGGGCACATCAAATGTGATTTTAATTACAAGTAACATACATAGGCGCCGGAAGTGGGGGGGGGGGGGGGGGCAGGGGGGGCGGTCACTCCCCCAAATGAAAAAGTGGGGGGGGGAAATGCATTTTCGCCCCCCCCTAAAAAAAAAAAGCCCCCCCCCATAAAAAAAAAAAAAAATCAGTAAAGGAGTAAACATCGTGTGTATATTAAAAGCTTGATTGCTTTATTACGTAATTGTGAGCCTTTATATTCATTTTTCGTATTCATGGAGATCACTGAAGACAGATAAAGCATTCAAACTTTAAACTTTAACGTAGTGGAGGTTTTGTATTAGACGCGAGGTTGCCAGAGTTGGCAGAATTCTGCTTTCTGGCAGAATTTTGACCGCTTTAGCATAATTTGACAAAATTTAGCAGAATTTTAGCAAAATTCTGGTGTTTTGTTTTTTTTGCTTGTCAGAGAATTTTCCAGTAAAAATACACCCCAAAAATGCTGATAACCTTTTTTTTTTTTTTTTTTCTTTGCTCTGTCAGAGAATTTTCGAGTAAAAATACACCCCAAAAATGCTTGTCATAGAATTTTTGAGTAAAATTTTGATTTAGCAGTAGGATCTGTATTGTTGTGAGAGGGTGGGAAAGCATGTGTGTTTTTTTAGGGGTGAGAAGACATGAGCCCTTGAAAGGTGAGCCCCCTTGAATGTTTGCCCCCCCCCCCCCCCCCCCCCCCCAATCCCAAACTGCTTCCGGCGCTCCTGGTAACATATCCACAAAACAGAGGCGTATCATTTTGGGGACATTTGTACCATGCACTAATTGCAAACTGGCTTATAGGTTTACAGCGTTATTCTTCACAGACTACAATCATCTATTGTTCATAAAGAAATGTACCATATTCCATTGGGTTGTCTTGTGCCCACCTGAAAAAAAATTGTGAATGGATAAAATGCTCCCTTGTGGATTTGATACTGGAGAAAATAGAAATGTGGAAATGTTAGTAATGACTGGGTAATAATTATACACTTCAAAGCAATTTGATAAGTTTTAGGGTGAGTAGAATAATAAAAGCAACATTTAAAGGGAAAGTTCACCCGAATATTTCCTTGGTTTTAAAAGAAGCAGAAAAATTAAAGAAACGGATCAATGAAAGTTTGAGCAAAATCTGATAAGAAATAAGAAAGTTATGAATTTTTAGAAGTTGTAATTAATCAAACACAAATTGACAACTCTGTGACGTATCTTGCGAGCTCATCTCTCCCATTTTCCCTGTACTGAAAAAAATCATAAATTTCCATTTTCTTTTTTAAAAATGCCTGTATGGTACAAATCTATTCCCTCATCAAAAAACATAGAAAATGAAAATTTAGGAGTTTTTATGTACGAAGCAAATGAGAGAGGAGCTCGCAAGACACATGTACGTCACACAGTTGCCAATTTGTGTTTGATTGATTAAAACTTCAAAAATTCATAACTTTCTTATTTCATATCAGATTTTGCTCAAACTTTCATTGATCTGTTTCTCTAAGAGAGTTACAATTGTTCTGTATCCTTTTCTGTCTGCAGTGTACCGCTAGGCCAGCAGATCTTAAATACCAGACCAACCCTCATAAGTGGTCCATCATCAAGAGTTCTGTTAGACTAGATATCGGAGTCCATTTACCGGCTGTCATGTCTGACTGTAGCCAGTATAGTAAACAACTCACAGTAAGTAGTGTATGTCTGATGTAAAGAGACGTACATGTATAATTTAGACTAGATATTGTGTTTCATCTACATGTACCATCTGTCTTGCTTGACTAGCCAGTTTGGTGAATATGTCTGATGTAAGCAGACTTATTCAGACTAAATATTGGCCAGTCCATCTACGTGTACTGGCCATCATGACTGACTCTAGCCAGTATAGTAAACAACTCATAGTAACTGATCATGCCTCCACGTACAATGAACCACTCAAATGATGGCACCTGTAAACTTGTACTTGGTAAAACGCCTACAAGATAAAGACTGCTGCTGCAAAATAAAAATGAGTTATGTGTGCGCTTACGATATGATGGCGCTCGGCCAAGTAAGATGAATTTTACATGTTTTTAATTTCACCGACGCGCTAGGCTCATGGGCAAAAGAATACATATACAAAACTATTTGCGTGTTTTTATTTTCGCGCAACTTTCATGCCGCGCGAAATGCGCGAAATATTCCACGTTTTCAGTAATAGATATTAAATCGACCTTTTTTCCCCCATGTCGATGTCATTGCGCTTTCCCTGCACATGTATTTCTGTGTATTCCTTTCAGGCTAGACTATCTCCTGTCACCAGGATGATAGAGGATGCCGTAGCTCTGGTGGATGGGCAGCTGAGAGCTGGATCAGAGCCTCTTGAGAACCAACCATCAAAGGTGAGTGTGCTAAAGGTCTTTGACCCCTCTTTCAATAAATGTCACATGGTTTCGTTGTCATATAAAAAAAAAAATCTGCTATAACGATAATAATTCTTTGTCATTGGAAACAAATACCAAATGCTCTTCAAAAGCAAAGTGAGACAAAAGAGAAGATATTCTACTTTAACATGTAAAACGGAAATATTTTTCCTTAAAACTTTAAAATATTGTTTCAAGCATTTTAAGATTTGTACACAATATGACCACTTTTTGTTTTCCCTTTAAGATATCATATCAGATGAAGAAACAAGTTGTTTTGATGATATCTTTTGTAGAAGAAGTCTGGTAAGAAAGGCGGCGGAGGTTCTAGTGAAGGAGGGACACACACGGTGGATCTCTTAACAGACAAGGTAATACTCAAGAAACAAAATGAAACCAAACTCAGATGAGAATTGCTGAAATTTTTAAAGAAAAGTGTTAGTACAAGGCAATATGTTTGCCACATTCCACTCTACATCGGAGAAATAAGCTGTCTTGCTGCTTTCGAAAGATCCCTCTAAACACACTTCTTTCCCCAGTAATCTAATGTTTTAAAATGAGTCTGGCTTTTTTTCGGTTGCTGTTGTCTTTTCTCTTCAAAGCTGTAATTTTGTAAGCGCTATTGTACTGTCTGTTTTTTTTAGCACCTGTAAATATTCGATATTATTATTTATTTGCAAAGTTATCCTGCCTTCATTGACATCAATATCATTGGAAAATTGACGTATCTTCTTTTATTAGTTTTGTATTTGTTTAACACATACCGTATCAGTTATGAGTGTACCTTGTACACTCTGATGATGGATATTGATAGCAGTATAGTACTTCTCCAATTTTATATTGGTACAGTACCAAATTATTGATATATTGGCTAATGTGAAGTTGCAGAACATTGAAAATTTAATTAATATCAATAAATCAGCTGGTAAAACTTCATATGCAAGAATGTAATTGATCATCTGGGTTTTAAAAAAAAAAAATTATTTCTTTTTTATTATTAGAATGACCTAAGCAGTAAATCTAGAGATGTGGAGAGGGGAACAATTGAGGCTCATATATACATCACAGGAACAATCTCCGCTAGAGCGTTTGTAGATCCCAAGGCAATGGTAGATGAGGCTGTACAGGTATGTATATAGACTTCCCTCACTGTCAGTATAATCATTAACATCATCATCATCATCATCATCATTATCATCAACATCATTATCAGCATAACCATCATTAATGTCAGTATCATCATCATCATTATTATCATCATTATCATTATCATTATCATCATCATCGTTATTATTAATATCATCATCACCACCATCATCAAAATCATCGTAACTGTCGTCAATGCCTTCATCATCATCATCATTATTACCATCATCATTCCCATCATCATCCCCATTATCATCCACATCTTGATGATGATGATGATGATCATAATTTTATTTGTGTGTATAAATCATTCCCGTGCAGGCAATCAAAGAGGACCTGCTGCGCACAGTCCATGCTAGGTTTGACCTCTTAGCCAGTGACCTTAGACAGAGCAGCGGAGATGAGGAACTCAAAGAAACACAGATTGGTAAGAGATAGAATCCTAGTCTTAATATTATAAATTGCATGTAGATGTAGGTGATCTGCGATTCTCCATATCGCAGGTAGCGAAAATTGCAGCATTGTCATTTTCAGCATTTTCAACAAATGTGTCCATGGGCCTCTTGCATAAAAAGTTTCGGTTAAACGCAACTCTAAGAATCAAACATATGTCCTAGATATGCGATCCTGATTGGTTGACCATCAAGTTGCGTTTATTCTTTTGAGTTGAGTGTAAGTACAACTCTTTTATGCGAGAGGCCCCAGTTCTGCCACGTACTGTAAAACCAAAATAATTTATGTGCCTGAAACTTCCGCATATTTCGTCAGTGGTCAAGAATTGTGAAATAATTGAGACACAAAATTTTTTCAGTTAAAAGAAATTCCCATTCACATGCAAAAAAACAGCTCTCCTTAAAGATAAAGTTGACTTCTGGTCATGAGATTGAGTTGTGAAAGAAACTGTCTCAAAGCAATTGGGAAAAGTTGATTACATAGCAAATAAGAATTGGTGTATGCTGTAAGGTTTTTGAATCACCAAAATGATAAGAAATTGACTCAATCCTGATGAGAGTCACATGCACTGCAAACAGAAATGTGTATATGGGACTACACATAAATGTTCGGCTGTTTCTTGTTATATTTTGAATGTGAGAGCATTTGAAGAGCAATCCTTTTCAGGGGACAAATCTACTATGATCATCTTCCAAACTAACATAAAAAGAATGAGAAAGCTCACAAATTATTTTGTACCCTTCCCAGAACTCAAGCTTCCCTGTAACTCGTTGACAAATGGATTCTCTTATTCCAATAGGATTAATACTAAAACTACTTGGTTTCCATAGGTAACGGGCTATCAGTGGGAAAAAGAGTTATGTCCAGATGTTTCTGGTTTTATATTATATGATTTTCATTTCAGGTTTTGAAATGGAGATGAAATTTTATACAGAGGGCTATAAATACAACAGTTGATTTCCCTTAGTTTTCTGTCAGTTGTTACCGGTATATCATGTGTTGTAATAATATCTTCTTCGTGCCCGTCCTTTCAGCACCACCGGCAGTCATAGCCACACCCAGGCGCATCTACGCTAGACTCCGCACCAGCCCCATCCTGGTGTCTGACTATGCCTTTGCAGAGGAGCAGGCAGGGGAGATAGCAGAGAGAATGACAGAACTCCTGGATGTCGAGGTTAGCGAGGAGGACTTGGACTTGGAAACCGAAGCATTACCAGGTACACACTAGTCTGCAGGCACAGGTTAAAGATGATGTTATTGTGAAAGAAGCAATGTAGAAGTTGTTGTGAAAGGTTGATCGTGTGGTACATCAGAATGTTTGGGTATTGTGATGTTCTGGGGGGTGTTTCACAAAGAGTTAACTTTGACTTACAGTCGCACTTAAATTCCTAGTTGCGTGCGGTATATGACACATCACCGCATTGGTCAGATCATGCGCGCTATTGGGTGATCTACCAATGAGATTACGCGTTTAATACCGTATGCGCAGTGGCACTTATGCATGACTTTAAGTCTAACTTAACTCTTGTAAAACACCTCCTGGGGCCTGTAACATAAAGAGATAAATCAATCTTACAATTGATATCAATCGTAAGTCTGTGGCAAACCATGTACTGAAGAGTTAACAATTGATCATAAGATTGATTGTATCTCTTTATGTTACAGGCCCCTGGAGTCATTACAAAGGATAATAAATTGCCTTAATCTTGCTGAAAATCACATACATTTCGAAGCACTGCACATAAGTGGGACTACTTACAAGTGTGGCATGGGAATTGGTCCAAAGTTTTGAGCCCATTGCTTAGGTAGCTTAGCGAAACGCAATGGTGCTCAAAGACACAGGAAAGACACACAGAGGAAAATCGCTAGTTTTGTCTGTGCTTCTAAAATTAAAATCAGACGAATCTGAATAAGAGTTTTCATATTATTTTGCTTAAAATTGTTCAAAGAGGTAAATGCTAATTCTACATCATAATATTTTGGTTCTGCATCTATAAAATAAAATTTTGATTTTGAATAATTTTGTCATGCGTCTTTCCCGCGTTCACTTTCTTTCTTTCCAACAATGTTTTGCTAAGCTACCCTAGTAATGTAGGTAATGTTCAATTTCTTTAATAATGTAAGTAGTGTTAATTTTTTAAATAATGTTGACTTGTTAGTGTAAAGCTTTTTGAAACATTTTGTAATAGGCACTATATGAAATTTTAGTAATGTTATTATTATTATTGAATTTGGAATATGAGGGCATTTGCAAGTCAGAGCAATCCTTTTCTTTGACTTTGCAACATGTAGTTTGATATTCTTCCGCGGTGACAAAGCTCACAAAATTATTTTGCATTTTTACTGGAACCCAATCTTCTCTTTGAATATGGGTTATGAAACTCTGCAGCTTGTCACATTGTGGTTTGCTTATCCTGTTGCTGGGTTACAATAAAGTTGTCTTTTTGGGGTACCAATTTTGACAGTTGCCATAATTACTTCCATAATAAAGTGATAATACAGTTGTCAGGAATAAAACACATGTTGAACTTTATAGTGAAAATAATGGAGAACATAGCTTTTATGTGCATACCTGCCAACCATTCCTCTTTTGGAGGAATGATTCCTAGTTTTCAACCCTCAAACTAATGAGCCCTAGATACTTCTGTTTTTATGAAAACTTCTCTGAGAAAGCATACAAAATACCCTGTATTCCTAATTTTGCCATGTGAGATTCCTATTTTTTCCTATGGAATTTAGGCAGGTATGCATCTGGGATAATTTTGGTAGGTAGCCATTTATGAATTATATTGAAAACATCGAATCCCTTGTTTCTTCCAATATACCAGATGAGAGTTTACTGAAACCCTCAGACATTCCATTGGAAGGTGAAGAGGATGTAGGAGAACTGAATGTATCGACTCGATCAAGCAAGTCATTACAGTATATGGGTAAGTTTCATTTCACCTTTTCACCTATCAGTTCACTCGCTGGGTCTGGTGTTTAGACCTGCTTCGTACCCCATCTCCCTGTCTCTCTCTTTGTTTGTCATCTCTCTCCCATTCTCATACCACTTTGGCTTATTAGTATTATGTACATGTATTCGTAACTTCATTCTCCCTTCTTTGCTCTTATTTTTTTTAATTTCTCTCTATGAAATGAGGTTCATGCATGCATATGTTTGTGAACAAACTGTCTCATTGGTTTATAATATACATGTATGTATGTATGTATGTATTAATAGATGATTTTTCTTGGTGTATAATTTGTACCTGAAACATACATGTATTTGCTGAGTCATGGACCGTAAATCAAATCTTATCAAATATAGTATCTTTCTCTCTCTCTCTCCCTCCCTCCCTCCCTCTTTCTCTCTCCCTCTCCCTCTCCACCTCTCACCCACCCCTCTCTGTTTCTTTCCGCCTCTTTTTCTCATCTGTCTTTATCCACTCTCTCTCTCTCTCTCGCTCTCCGTGTCCCCTCTTACTCTCTCCCTCCCCGCCTCTCACCCACCACTCTCTCTCCCCCTCCGCCTCACTTTCTCATTATCCTCTTTATCCCTTCCCCCTCTCTCTCTCTCTCTCCCTCCCTCTCTCTCACTCTCTCTCCCTCCCTCTCTCTCCAGGTGCTGCTGCAGTGGGTGTAGTAGGAGCTTTTGTAGCTGGAGCCATGTCGTACCTTGCCATCACCCAAGATTGACACCCAGCCCTCCCAACTCCCGATGGCCCCCGCCCCAACAGACACGCTGAAGGAGAAGCATAGACAATGAATAGCAGAACCAAACACAAAACTCATTATGCTTTATACTTTTCTAAGCATGTACTTTATGTAAATATGCAATATATTTAATTACATGTAGTTGTATATGTATTTCACCAAATTATAGCTAAAAGACAACCATTAGCTCAGCAATACATACATGTATGAACATCGGTATGAAAACTGTAATGTGTAGTCTACAGTTCTGTAGTTCTGTGACAGTCATAACTTGCATGTTGTTGTACTCTACGTGCAATAACATTGCAACAAGCATAAAATAATATTCTCTAAGCCACTTAGAGATAGCATTGAATTTCCAGAGAGAACTTGGCTTCAGTAATTCTGAATCATTTATCATGTAGTAGAGTGGTCATTTGGACCAGCAAAATCCAAGATACTAAATGTAAACTTGCTGGAAATCACACTCACTTAAAGATTAAGTTGAGTTCTGGTCATGTGATTACATTGTCAAAAGAAACTGTCTCAGTGCAGTTCGGAGAGGTTGATCATGTCTGCATAAGAATCGGTATATACATGTACTGTAAGGTTTTGAAATCATCATAATGATAAGAAATTGACCCAATCTTGCTGAAACGCACATGAACTGCACACAGAAATGGGTATATGGGACTGCACACACATGTGGCATGAATGTTCGGCCTGACCATTTCAGCTATTATTTCGAATATGGGGGCATTTGAAGGCCAATTCTTTTCAGGGGACATTTCTATTATGAAACTCTTCAAAACTGACATAAAAGGAATGAGGAAGCTAATAAATTATTTTTCTCCTTTCCCAGAACTCAACCTCCACTTTAAAAGCACAACTCACATTTTCACATTTTAAAACCACGTGCCATATTCACAGTTGGAACTTCCAGTTTGATATCCTTATACATGTACATGTAGTCTTTGTGCATTACTCAGCTATCATATGTTTTCTTCCCAAATTTGTTGATACGTTTACTTGTAGATTGTCATTTCTTTGTATTCTTGAACATTCATTGTCACTTATATGAGAAAATATTTTCCATCGTTACAAGAACTTAACTCTTACTGTGCCAAGGGGTTTAGCTCTCTTCAAAATTTTACCAAAATGTGATCAATGCTTACTTTTCAAATGTCTGCACTTCATTAACCATCTATTATTTCACAAAATATTGTGTACAAAACTTGTAGGAAATTTATTACCATTTCTTATGATACCAAACATTATTACTTTACCCACCTTTATGCATGGAAATTAGTGAAAATTAGATTTGAGTTTCTTTTTTGTCCATTATATTTTGATTTCTCATTTGTTTACTATTGTTTAATGTTGAAATAAGGTAATATCTTTTTAAAAAATATGCAATTTTCTCTGAAATCTTCTATGGTAGCATATAATTATAATCATATATTTAGAATGCTTGATTTATGCTCAAAATTTTGATATACATTGACCACCATATACCTTTTCTTGTGGTCGGGCAATTGGTGAATGAAAATGACAAGTCTATTTGTCACATATACGTGCCATCGGCACTGAAAGAGTTAATAGTACCCTTAGGTAGATCCATGCATTATTGTAGAGAGGTGATCTGAGAAGATGTAAAATTTCCGAGGTCAAAGGTCAAAGGCCACATCTCATGTCATATATAAGTTATAGCTTCATCAAATTTTATTTTATGCAATATCAACCGAGCTTTGAACAAGAAATCTCATGAGTAGTGCATGTAAATGTACTGATACCAAGATACAGTGGAACTTCGTTATAACAAACTCATTGGGACCACGATAATTACCACTTGAAATCGAAACCTTTTTATATCAGGGCTAAAAACAATAGAATACAAAGAAGTAGGACCAGCAAAATTACCTTATTATAACAAGAGTTTGTTATAACAGTGTTCTTTTCAATGAGGTTCCACTGTAATATGAATGGGCTGTGCATGTTGTAACAGCAATGTGCTTTACAAAATTGGAACTAAAGGAATAAATGGCTGATTATTAACCTGTTGATTACTGGATTCTTTCAATCTCATATAGACTACAGCAGTAGGCAGTAGGTCAATTGACGTGGTGTAGCACTATACAGTATATTGCCATGTAGAATAGGTTCGATAGCAGTGTTGGGTCCAAGACCAGAGGGTCCGAGATCAAGATCAAGATCAGACAGTCCGAGATCCAGATCAAGATCAAGATCCGCAGCTCAAGATCGAGATTAGAACATCTGAGATCAAGATCAGATATGTCCGAGATCAAGATCAAGATCGAAGTTACTGATGCCGATTTCGAGACTGGTCTCGAGATCAAGATCGATCTCGAGGTACCCAACACTGAGTCGTGTTTTCGCCGATTGGTGAACGATTTTAAAAGCTTTTTCGTTTGATAATTTATGTAATAACAATGTTGATCTCGAGCGATCTCGAGCGAAAATTCCGAGAACAGAAGCTCCGAGATCAAGACCAAGATCAAGACCAACACCTTCGAGATCAAGAACAAGATCGAGGTTACTGATGCCAATCTCGAGACTGGTCTCGAGATCAAGATCGATCTCGAGGTACCCAACACTGTTCGATAGTGGTAATGTACATGTATTTATTAAAACTCAATAAAGCATGTACATGAATGGACATAGATTCAGGTGCAGTAGTTCCTCTGTGTGGTTACATGAGCAGAGGTCAAAGGTCGCTGGGTATTAGTATGATATACATGTAGGTCATATTGACAACAAAGTCACTTTCCTGTAGTTTTGATTGGTACACCATTCAAAAGTAGAAATTCAAGTATATAAGCATTCCGTTTTAACAGTGATAATTTGCTTGCATATATGGTCACTATCTTGTTTTCTTTTTCCTTTTTTTTTCTTTCATGCAAGCTATGTGTACATTTAGAACCTTATAATCAGAGTTATATCAGATATTTATTATCTGACACTACTTTAAAAGGTAGTTATATTATTAAAAAGTAACTTAAAATTTCCTAATTAAAATTGTGTACTGTTTTCTGTTTGTGCATAAACTCTCATAGCCTCTGGGCTCTAACTCTTTCGACCAGGTAGCTAGGATTTAATTTCAGGGGGGTGGATATGAGCATGCAAAGCATGCGAAATGTTGATGAGCACACGAAGCATGCTTCGCAGTGGAGGGGTGCAGGGAGTAGGGAGTCCCCCCCCCCCCTGCTCAAAGCGCGAAAGCTTTGACATTTTAGCATATTTTGAGAGAAAGATAAAGTGGCTTGCGCCTCTTTTCAGGCGGAAAGTTAATTCGATGCCCTGACTGTTTTTCAATTACAGTATTTGGATGCTATACTGCGCTGTACATGTAACAGGAGTGGGCACAGAGAGGGGGGAGTTGCCACCCTCCTACACGGGGTCCAAAAGATTTGACGTTTTAGCAAAATTTGAGAGAAAGGTGACGGCTCGTAGCACCTTTTAAAGCTTTTTTCTCTTACTTCCCCCCCCCCCCCCCCGCTTTTTCTCTTTCGCTTTAAATTTTTTTTTGGAAGCCCCCCCCCCCCTCCCCGGTGGTACATGTATGTGTGTTTCTGCTGGTTTTCCTCTGTCAGTCTGTGTGTCTCTGTCTATGTCACTCTCTCTCTCATTCTTCATCTTTTCCTGTTTTCTATCCCATTTTTCTTCTTTACCACACTTCGTGTGTTTTATGTAATTTTCCATGTCGCAAGCTTCAATGCCCTTTCACAGAGAATGTATATCCCTTCATTTTATTTCTCCTTATTTTATTATCTATTTCTCTTTCTCTCCTATCTGTATTGCTATCTCTCTCTATATTTGCCCATCTCTCTGTCTACAATGTAGCCTACATATACATAAAAAATACACAGAGAGATACAGATCGAGGAAGAAAAGCGACCCTGCCCTTTAATTTTACACAGAATGTGTACTTGAGCCTAAACTGTTATCTGAGTGCATTAATAGGAAATGCATTTGATACAAAGAGAATTAATCAACTCTATAGACAGGTTCTGTTTCGATTTTCTCAAAAATTGTTATTCTAGCCTACCATACCGTACTTTTGTTCTTCCTAGTTACAGAGCATTGGCGTAAAAGACTGTAACGGTACCCATGCAGCTTGAATGAACACACTAAGAAAAAAAGGTACAATTTTGCACCCTTCAAATGCAACACTGGCAGCACCTTTTTGGGTGCAACTTTGCACCCTAAGAAGCTTTTTGCACCTTTAAGGGTGCAGTTAGCTACAATTTGGGTGCAGAGTTGTACCCTTTAGAAAAGGTACAAATTTGCACCCTTTTGGATGCAAACGTTTCTGCACCCTTAAAGGTGCAAAGTTGCACCTTTTAGGGTGCAAACGGGCATTAAAGGGTGCAAACAAGAACAAAAAGGTGCATTGTTGCACCCTTTTCATGTAGGGTGCAAGATTGCACCCAAAAAGGTGCTGCCAGTGTTGCATTTAGGGTGCAAACTTGAACCTTTTTTTCTTAGTGTGAAGTAGCCATTGTCCAACAGAAAGATCCAAACTGCAATGATTTGTATTTATTCTGTAAATTCTTACATTATGCTTCACTAATACAAGCACAAGAATACTATGAATGTGTGCATGGCTAATAACAACATATTGGTACATGTATTATATACGTACATGCAGATCTACTTTCAGACATACAGTAATTATATACAGTGGAAACTCATTATAAAGAGCTCAGATGTAACGCGATTCCTGATAATTATAACAATTGTAATTTTGCTGGTCCTCGGTCTTTATGTTCTTTTGTTTTTTCCCGGGGAAAAAAAAATGAGAACAATATAGGTCGTATTGAGTATCATTTTAAAGCTTGGATAATTCCGTATCAAACCATAACACACTTGATACGATTTGCTTAATGGGGCCTGTACAGGCGGCGTAAACTACATGTATGAGGGGAAGGGTCAAAAAGGAAATGTTGCAAAATGAGCGATATTTTGGCTTTCGGTATACAGGATGATGTTCGTACAAATTGTTTGAGGATTTGAATTCACAATCATTCGCCAAGTAAACCTCAATTTCAAAGGATATCTGAACATTGCAAACACAAAAGGGGTTATCGTTTGATAGGAAATTATTCAAGCTTTAAAATGATATTCAATACGACCGAATTTAATCCTCAAACAATTTGTACGAACATCATCAAGTATACCCAAAGCCGAAATATTGCTCATTTTGCAAGTTTTTGTACTGGGTAGGCTATATACTTGTATATGTAGTTGTACTATACTCCAAACAAACAAACAAACAAACAAAATAAATAAATAAAAATAAATAAATAGATAAAATAAAAAACGAAAATTGAAAAATAAGAAATTCGTTGATTCAAAAAGCAAAATAAGCAGAATTTTCTTACCACCATTTGGAATGCTTATTTGTGACCCATTGATTATGTTTTCATAATGAAATTTTGTTTTTCATTGCTGTTGGTAGGAGAAAAAAAGGTTGCACTTTGCTTTTCTTAATGCAATGCAGGGATGTATTGTATACTCTATTTACTTATTTTGTTCATGTAAAGGGCATACTTTGCAATTCAAATTCATGAAACTGTAATGAAAATTTTTGATACCAAACTAAGATCTTGAGCCTCTCGACGTGTTGCCAATTTATAGATTTCTAAAGCTGATTCACTTTTTTTTAATTCCTGATATCAAATGCAATGGTTGCTTGTTTACAAGCATACGCATGCTTTCTTAGCAGTCAGGTATAATAAACCATCAAACATCAAAACCATATGGTCATGCAACAAAAATTGCCATAGTGTGTGCTTAAATTTTTGCTCATTCTTCTGATGTATCAGGTATATTTTGTAGGGCTCTGAATCAAAAGTTATTGAGCCAAACCACAAAATGTGGTCAATTGTCTAGAAAGGGTTAACACCTTTCTGGCTGTCAACAGAAATTGTCAACATATTATACACACATCTCTGTTACAGCTACATGTATGTCTAGAATTCATATTTGTTGTGAACATCATGCCTAGTCTTTGATCTTTGTGTGTTGATGGATACTATGTTTATTTCTACATTCCACATGCATGTTTATTATTTTTTTTTCAAATATATAGGCCTATACATTCTATTTTTGTTGTATCAGCACTCTGATCAGTTTACCGTAAAAGTATTTTATAAGAAACAAATTATTATTGAATTGTAGGTTTAATAAGAAGAATGAGAGTATGAATAGCGAGGGAGCACTTGCGCGACCGAGCTCACGGGTGGGGTCATGGGGCGGAGCCCCTGGAAGCTCTGGGGTTTTGGACATTTTAGTACGGTTTTACAGGCTTATTTTTTTTTAAATCGTTGACACAGTTCAGCCATTATTTTGTTGGAAATTGACAGAAATATCACAGGAAAATAAATTAGATAATCACAGGGGTGTCGATCCGTGTTCATGATTAGGGGGGGGGGATGACAGGCGAGGGAGTGAAACCACAGAGCGGGGGGGGGGGGGGTGGGAAGGGGTATCTCCCCTCCCACACCAGGAAATTTTTCAAAAATCTGTCTATAAAACTTGTATTTTAGAGCATCCTAAAATGGTTTTCTATGTGGACAATGGACGGAACCCCTTAATTGACAATTACAATGTGAGCGAAATATTTTTTTTCTTCAATATTTTCGCAATGAAATTGTGGCATTTCTTATTTCCTTACTTCTAATCATTAAAGCATGTGATGGAATTTCAAGATCAAACATAATGAGTTTGGGCAATTATTATTTTTAAGTTAATGTATCATAATTTTTTGTTTTAACTTTTCGGAGTAAAAATTCAAAGAAGTTACATACAGCATTTACATCATTATCTGGAAACCTCGCTGCCCAAATATGAGGATATTCTGGCACCTCGCTGCCTGAATATGAAGTGGTGGTTGCCCGAATATCAAATTTTCAATTTTAAATTTTGCGAGCGAGCGAGCAAATTTTTTGTTTTTTTAACTTTTCGAAGTGAAAAGGTAAAAAAGTTAAATAATATTATTATTTGGGAACCTTGCTATCCGAATATGAATATCGGAACTTTGAAAATCCTCAAGGGGGGGGGGGGGGGGCTGCAGCCCATTGCCGAAGGGGGACGCCTTTTCCCCGTATATTAAAATTCCAGTGTTCTTGCGAGCGAAACGAGTGAGCAAACATTGGCCATTTTTCCTTCTTTTTCTTTCCTTCCCTTTTCTTTTCCTTCTTTTCTTTCTGTTTTTGTTGTCTCGTCTTCCCTTCCTTTTTTTTCTTCTTTTCTTTTTTCTTCTCCTTTCGCTTTTCTCATTTTCCTTTTCTCTTTCCACTTCCCTCTCCCCCTCCTTTTTTGGCCGACAGAGGTGGCGCATTCGCCGACAACAATTTCGAGTTGGGGGGGGGGGGGGGAGGGTGTCATCTTCCCCCCCCCCCCCTCTAACCACGCCCCTGCTAGACGTGAGTCATAATTCATTACAATTCAACTGAAACTATATCTCCGCGGACTGTCAACCGTGTTGGACACAGGGCTGTTATCCCGGGAGCTTCTGATGTCGTATTTTATCTTTAAAAAAAAAAAAAATAAATAAAAAAATAAAAATATGTTTGCAAATTTCGTGAGTAGTATACATGGCATCAGATAATAGCTTTGAACTTGTTGTCGAATCCTTTACTGCCAAACTCAAAACATGGCCATGGGCTGGGGGAAGGGGGGGGGGGCACTCAGTATATAGTGTGGTGGGTATGTGCCGCCGAGAAGGACCCTCATTTTTACACTCCAATTTCCGTTCCAAAGCATATCATTTTTTTCTTGCTGAGAAAAAGAAGAGAGAAAACCGTTCCAAAGCACCGCTTTTTATCTTTTAATTCCGTCGTTCCGGCCGTTCTGGCCCGCCCCGGCCCGTTCCGAAGAACATCATTTTTGATGAAATGTTGAAAACGAGTTTCATTCCAGGTGCTTAATTCCACCGGGCTTTCCCCATTGCTTCCACTCCGGTTCCAATCCACCCGAGGGAATTCAGTTTTCATTCATGCTGAGCGCATGCATGCATGCGAATTAACCCCGCTTATATGAATACACACACCATAGACTTACACAGCGTATTTAGCTACTGGGAGCTTGTGGGAACCAGTTCCGTAACATCATATTTGTATTGTATCTAGTTCCAAAGACCCCCTTTTCCCAAAATGTTAGTAGTTCCGAAGACCATCCATTTCATAATACGCTCGTTCCGAAGCCCCTTTTTTTGTCTTGCCAGTGGCACATACCTACCACTTTTGGGGTCCATGGCAATGAGTGAGGTGTGCATTTGGTTGCTTTCATCTGCACCGCGACTCCATTTCCCCCTCCCTCTCCTCCTTCTTCCCTCTGTCTTTTCTTGCATTTCTTTCCGATCATACAAAAATCTCCATAGACATCATATATTTTCTGCCAAAAGGTGTGTGAGTGTGGGGGGGGGGGGACCCCCCCCCCCAGTTCCACCTGCCATGGCATATCTTTATTGTTGGTGAAAATGAAACACATGGAGTCATGTGCCAAAAAACATTGTTCATCCTTCCTATTTCAAAATGCCCTTGTAGGCCCTCCGCAAAAATTATATTCGAATATTTAATCCTTATTTTGCGACCCCTTCCCCTCCAGTTGCCAATTAATCTCTGGCCCAACCGTAGGTCTTCATGTCCAACCCTCCCGCCAATGAAAGTGACATTAAATTTCACCCACTGGACGAAGTTTAGATTAACGTTTCATTTTTTTGCGATCCAAATCTAGAAAAGACGAGAATCAAACCAAATATTTTACATTTTACATGGCACGTCCTTTGGCAAGACATTTATCTGCATTTGCCATGCTCGATCCAGGTGTAGTAGGTGGGTACCTGTAGGATTTTTTTTTAATACACTGAGCGCTTCGGTTGTCGTGCTAAAGCCAGGATAATAATATGCTTGCATGGAGAAACAGTATTTAGTACTGCCGAGGCTACCTGGGTAAACAAGACACATTATTATTTATTCTTACTATTGTTATAGTATTACTATTATTATTTAATGTTCAGACCAAAAAATCAACGTAAACGAATAAAACGTTTTCATGCTGATATACAAGTATATTCATCTTCAGCTTGTTTTGTAAACCATTTTTAGAAGCACATTTCCATTGGCCAATTACATTATAGATATATGATAGCTAATTAAAAGTTGATCGTATAGGGTTATGCAATCACTTCAGAGGATTAAGCAAGAGAAATACAAAAAGTGAAAACAGAATTATTAGGTCAAGAAACTCAACAATAATAGATGAAAAGACTCTACACATGACTTGCCTCTACATATGCTCTTGGCCATTTGCACTTAAGTCACGTGAGTGACAAAGTTAGTTGGGAAATATTTAAAGAAAAAGAATGATTTTTTGAATAATATTTGGTGAAATGGAGGACACACACAAGTTAGATTATGGCACGAAAAATACAGATTATCCAAATTGTATTTTTCAAATAGCATAAACTTTTCATATCTTGGTGTCACTTGTGTTACATTAGAATCACTTAATTATGCATGTTAATTATTACATAATGAATAGACAAATTTTCTTTTTCATTCAACTTAATTACTTGGAAAGGGACCTAGGAAGGGTATGATTTCACTATACAGTGGCAACAACTATTAAAGCTCATACTGAGAGATGACTTTTATATGGGAAAAAGGATTTTTTTTAAAATTTCAATCTATGCCATTGTAACTGTATGCAAATTAGCATAATTGAGTCTCCAATTTAAAAAAAAAAATGTATTCCATGTAACTTAAGACATTACTCTTCAAGAATATATTATTAAAATTAAAACAGCAAGAATGGACTTCATCTTTGTCAAAAAAGTTTTACTTGACAATTTAAGAATGGACCAAATATAAATACTGTATTGTATTGTATTTCAAGTTATATTATGAAAGTATGCCTGATGTCGAGAATATTTCCCTAATACTATTTTCAGTGCCTATGGGTGAATAAGTCTATTTGATGCGTCCATAGCTTTGTAGAATAATAATAAAGAAAACGGCCAAAGTTTTTTCGGGGAGGGGTGCAAAAAAGAGGGATAGATGGGCAGCTACCACAACTTTTGTGGAAAGCATCGAATAACATAATAAAATGACCTTTTAAGCCCCCCCCCCCCCATCCCACACACACACACCTTTTGACATGTTTGATAAACGCATTATCGTCTTTTATGACTTTTTGAAAAGTAACTATGGATATATTATTTTCGTTCTGGACACAAGATGCTGGTAATAAATTGGTAAGCTATTTGGGAGCAAGCGGAGCTATCCATTTATTATTATACCGCCCGATAATTACATTTTCTTCGAAATGCTTTCTTTGTTGCAGGAAGGGCAGGTACCAAAAATCGCTTGGAAATGCTTTAGTTGGCTTGGTTATACGTGGAAAATATCTGCAATAACGAAGCAGAGAACACAAAAACACATGCAGATCAACCTTTTTTAGTAAAAAAAAAGAGCACCTGTTTATCGTGAATTAATGCAGTCCAAGGGCAAGATCACCTCAAGAGGGGCACTAATTCTATTGAGGGAGGGGCATTTGTTCACTTGGAAGGGACATTTTGCTGCGTGGGAAGGGCAAACAATTTACCCATTTCATAACAAAACAGATGCAGGGCATCGTTTCATCAAACCGTCATAAGTACAAGTTCGCCGACACCCCATTGAAACGCATGTTAATTTTGATACACGCGTTTCAATGGGATGTCGGCGAACTTGTACTTATGACCGTTTGATGAAACGCTGCTCAGGTCTACAACAGCTAGGTTCCCGTTAACCCAGCAATTAGATATATTAGGCCAGGAGCCTGTCCCGAAATAGTCAACCCATTTTACATATGAGATTTGACCCTTTAAAGATGCTAAGACCATCCATGTCATTCACAAAAAACTTGTCAGCTCGAACAAAACCGCTGGGTTTGGCCCCCAGAGCCCCCGAAAGGGGCCCCAAAGTCGGGGCGATTTCAACCCAGCTAACATATGCGACAAACTTTGTCAGAAGGAAGGTGTATGACTATATATTACCAAAACACCAAATTGACAAAATTTTCAGTCGGGATGGGTTGTCAGACCGCCCCTAAAAATTGGAGCAAATTTTTCCCCTTAAGGCCCATGGACCAAATTTTGCCAGAAGGAAGAGTTATGGTATACATTACACAAATATAAAAACTTACAACAATTTTCATTGGGAAGGGGGTGTAACACGCCCCTGAAAAAAACACCAAAGTGCCCCTAAACCCAGCTTTCCTGCCTAAAATGCTCTGGATGTGGAGAACAAACATTTTTTGGCATTACAACCTTAATAACTCCAAACTGTCTCATTCAATTCAGCTAAAATTACATAGTACAGTCTTCAGTATTATAACTTTCTTGGGGTGCAATTTGGTGTCAAATGATCATTTCAGTAATAATGTATTAAATTGTGGAAATTGTACTGCTTTCTCAAAAGTAGTCGAATGACATTGACAGGATCATGTAAACACACCCATTGTCCATCTGCGCCTGTTTGGCAAGGCATAAAAGAGAGCTTGCAAAGTATTTGTGTAATTAACACATGAATGGTAGATTTCAGCATGGCAGCCACATAGCCCAGATACTTAACAAGCTCCTCTATTATCTCTTGTCAAACAGGTGCATATGGACAATGGGTGTGTTTGCATAATCCTGACAATATCATTTGACTACTTTTGAAAAAGCAAAACATTAACAATATCTGTTTGTAGCTTGCCCGCTAGCTTAGCTTGTTCGCAAATGGTTAACAAGCTTTGTGTCCACGAAGATTACGATATATTTATGGTTATTCATGGTTAATTAAATTGATAATTCATAAAAGAGGATAATGCATTCATAAAAAAAGTGTGTGTGTATGTGTGTGGGGGGGGGGGGTGGTCATAAAAAGTCAATTTATGAAGTCATATCAAAGCTTTCCAACAAGGTGTCGTAGCTGCTCTTCTCTCTCCCCCCCCCCCCCAAAAAAAAAAAAAAACAAAAAAAAAAAAAAAAATCCCCCACACCCAAAATAAAAAGGTTCCTCCGCGGCCGGTCCGATAATCGTTTATATGATTGCAACACGGGTCCTTTCTGAGATAATAACACACATGATATATATCATTGCCTTTACATGTATAGTGAAGACTATGGTTAGGTAAACAATAAAAGTTGAGTTCTGGCCGTGCTATTACACTGCGAAAGGAAAAGATACGAAAGGGTCAAAAAGCTGTTATTGGGCCATTCTTTGTAAAGTGAAACCTTTTTTGACAAAAATGAAGTTCATTCTTGCTGTTTTTAAATAGTATATTCTTGAAGAGTAATGTCTAAAGTTACATGGAGCACATTTTCTTTTTTAATTGAAGACCCAATATTGCTAATTTGCATACAGTTACATTGGCAAAAATTGAATTAAAAAAAAATTTAAATCCCTGTATAATAGTCATCTCTCAGTATGAGCTTTAATAGGTGTTGCCACTATATAGTTAAATCATACCCTTCCCAGGTCCTTTTGCAAGTAATTAAGTTGAAGGAAAGAGAAAATTTGTGTATGCGTTATGTAATAATTAACTTACGTAGTTAGGTAATTCTGATGTCACAGAGGTGACCCCAAAACATGAAAAGTTTATGCTATTTGAAAAATACAAAATTGGATAATCTATATTTTTCCTGGCATAAGCTAAGTTGCATGTGTCCTCAACCTCACCAAATATTATTCCAAATATGATTCTAGTTCTTTAAATATTTCCCAACTAACTTTGTCACGCACGTGACTCGAGTGCAAATGGTCAAGTGCATATGTAGAGGCAAGTCATGTGTAGAGTCCTTTTCATCTATTATAGTTTCTTGACCTAATAATTCTGTTTCACTTTTTGTATTCCTCTTGCTTAATCCTCTAAATTGATTGCGTAACCCTAAACAATTATGATCAAATCGTTATTAGCTATATCGTATAATATATGTAATGTAATTGGCCAATGGAAATGTGCTTCTGAAAAAAGTTTATAAAACAAGCTGAAGATGAATATACATGTATATCAGCATGAAAACCTTGATTTTTTTTTCTACTTTGATTCTTTGGTCTGAACATTAATAACAATGATAATAGTAAATATAAATGATGATGATATATAATAATAATAATCACAATAACAATAATAATAAGAATTAACAATAATAACACTATGTCTAGTTTACCCAGAGTAGTCTCATCAGTACCAATTACTTTTCTCCCTGAGGGCCCTGCAAGTATTATTGCCCTGTTTTTAGCAAGACAACTGTAGTGCATTCAAGAAATAAATCCTACAGGTACCCACTTACTATACCTGGATCGAGCAAAGCAAATGCTGATAAATATCTTGCTAAAGGACGTTAGGGCCATGACAATTAATTGAACCCCATACCTTTGTGATCTGCAGTATGGTTACTTATCCACTAGACCAAAACAACTCCACGGTATATCAATAAATATATCAATAAATGATATCAATAAATGTATGAAAATGAAAAATAAAAACAAAAATTGTGTGTTCCCTGGGTATTTTTCGTAAAGAAAAGACCTCAGAATCACTTTCTACTGTATTAATGATAATTTGTATAGAGCTATTGCAAAATGAATCAAAAATATTAAATATTTTGATTTTTCAATAGTTCACCAAATCTGGAATGACGTCATAATGAATGAGTATCCTAATTTAGCATATAACACATTCTCAACAAATATACGTAAATTGTATGATTTAAATTTTCCCCTAATACAAAAGAGAAACAAAAACAAAAAAATACAATGTTGGATGACAAACGGTTTATTACAATCTATAAAACATAAAAACAAGCTATACAAGTGGTACTTAAAAAACCCGACTCATCAAAACGAGTTGCAATTTAAACAATATCGAAATAAACTTACGACACTCCTCAGGGAGACAAAGATCAGATATTTCTCAGACAAACTCATGCGTAATAAATCAAATATTAAACGTACATGGGATACCATAAACAACCTTATAAAAAAGAAAGTTCATGAATGCCCAGAGACTGCCTTCAGTATTGATGATAAAATTGTGACTGATCCTTTAACCATAAGTAACTCATTTAACGATTTCTTCACAAAAATTGGTCCCACTCTTGCTAATAAAATACCACAGTGTAATACTGACTTTCGGACATACATGAACATTCCGCCTGATGATTCTCCATTTTTATATCCTACAGATGAAAATGAAATAAGTAATATTGTCAGCTCGGTTGAAAATAATAAATCTGCAGGTTTAGACGAATTCAGTCCGAGGGTAATTAAAAGTGCGATTCAGTATATATCTAAACCGCTGTGTCATATTTTCAATTTATCACTTAATAAAGGGATTTTTCCAGACCAACTGAAAATCGCTAGAGTCACACCTATATTTAAGACTGGGGACAAAAGACAGCTTACTAACTACAGGCCAATATCTGTTCTATCAGTTTTTAAAAAAAATTCTTGAACGCATTGTATACACCAGGACTTACGAACTTCTTGTTAAACATGACATTATTTACAAAACCCAATTTGGATTCCGCCAAAATTTTTACAGCTATGGCATTATCTAAACTAACAAACGATATAATTGACTCATTTGAAAAAAAATCAATATTCAATTGGAATCTTTATAGACTTATCGAAAGCCTTCGATACCATTAATCACTCAATTCTACTAAAAAAAAATACATGTATGGAATCCGTGGCATAGCACACGACTGGTTTGCCAGTTATCTTAGAAATCGCCTCCAGTGTACTAAAATTGACTCGGTTTTCTCAAACATGAGTAATATCACATGTGGTGTACCTCAAGGGTCGTTGCTTGGTCCATTACTTTTTATTCTTTATATAAACGACATCTTCAAATCAACAGCAACATTAACTTTTGTTCTTTATGCCGACGACACGAATATTTTATGTAGTGGATCAAATCTTACCTCACTGTGCAGTAATGTTAATCAACAGCTAAGCCTTGTATGCGAGTGGTTTAAGGCTAATAAATTGTCCGTCAATCTAAAAAAAGCAACTATATGATTTTTCACAACAATAAAAACATTGATTTAGACAGCATTTCCATATATCTCGATAACGTACTACAGTGGAACCTCGTTATAAAGAGCACTGATATAACAAACTCTCGTTATAACAAGGTGATTTTCCTGGTCCCATCTCTTTGTATTCTATTGTATTTTGGCCCTGATATAACAAGGTTTCGATATAAAGAGGTAATTTCTCTGGTCCCAAGGACCTCGTTATAACGAGATTCCACTGTACTATCTAGAGTTGAAAACACAAAATTTCTAGGTGTGCACATCGACATTTCTATGTCTTGGAAAAAACATATTCTTGAAACAGAAAACAAAGTCTCTAAAAAACATTGGCATCATTTCTAGACTGCGGCACATTTTACCAAACAACATCCTCCGTATGCTTTACAATTCTCTTATTCTACCATATCTATCATACTGCAACCTGGCCTGGGGGAACTCTTCAACCTCCAAATTGCAAAAACTAATCACTCTACAAAAGAAAATAATTCGTATAACTACAGGTACTGCTCCGCGGTGTCACGTCGACCATTTGTTCAAACAATTTAACATATTAAAATTTACCGATATAAATAAACATCAACAAAGCATTTTTATGTACAGATGTACAAACAATTTATTTCCTGAAGAATTTTGTAATCTCTTTCAATTGAATTCTACGATTCATAAATACGAAACCAGACACGCAAATCACATCCATCTACCCAAGCACAGAACCCTATTATTCCAACATAATATCCGGTACTCAGGACCCAAGCTGTGGAACGTTATCCCCGACACAATAAAATACTCCGCATCTCTCGCTAGCTTCTGATCAAGAAGGATGAAAAAATATTTCACTTCATCTTACAAATAATATGGTTTAAGACTCTTCCCCACCCTCCGTTGTATCTATTCTCTCTATTCTTTCTTCTCTCTGCCTCTTCGTGAATATTTCTCTTTTCCGTACAATTCATCATGTTGCACCTCCATTCTCCCCCTCTTTTTCCTCTTTCCCCTTCTTTTTTTTTCTTTTCTCCTCCCCCTTTTTCCCCTCCTATCAAGCTCAGCGGTCTCTTTCTTTTTTTGTATGTAGCTATTTTCTTTTTATATATTTATTATGTAATAATGTATTAAGTACTAAGGGCACCCTCGCCCCAAGCTGTTGCTTTTAGAGGTGTGTCCTCCAACTATGTATGTATCACATTATTGTATATTTTGTCATATTTTTTGTTCAAAATATATGTACATTATTTTGCTCATTTATTAATTTGTATATTGAAAAGTTGGAAATAAATGTCTTTAAATTGAAATTGAATTGAAAAATTGAATTGAATTGAATTGAATTGAATTGAATTGTACACATTACCTATGGCATGTCACACACGTGACCCCCCCCCCCCCCCCCATGTCACACACGTGACCATACATCATGATACAAAATATTACATAACAAAAATCTTATGCAACTTTTCAACAGAATTAATGCTATTTTCTAAGAGGTAGTATCATGAAATATACCCACCATAAATATGAACATTGAAGCTTTTGAAAATTCAGAGGGATTTGAAGATGAAATGTGAGTTTGAAAAACCTGCTTCTGTGCGAGGTCACACACGTGACCTGAATTTTTTTGACCTCTGACGTAGAACAGGTGTTATCATTTACCTTTTTTGTTATTAAATCCATCACACTTGGAAGGTTATTAAAATTATGGGGCTCACAATAGCACAATTCCCTGTTTTTTGGTCACAAACGAAACTAAGAATGGTCCTATTACAAAACTCCATAATTATATACTTAAAACGCTGTTGAAACAAAAAAGTTTTTTCTATCTGGAGGAAATGATATATATAAAGATGAGCAACAATTTACTTGGAGAAATTTGAATATGAATATGAAACCAAACGTAATATAGAATCACTAACGATAGACTTGAGTCAAGAAGGTTGGGATATTTATCTCGAGAGAGATGTGAATATAGCATATGAAAAATTTATAAACAAAATTCTTTTTTATTATGATAAAAATGTACCCCTATCAAGAATTAATTCAAGTAAAAAGAAAAATAAACAACCATGGATTACTCAAGGTATAATCAAATCGATATATATATACCCAAAATCGTTTATACAAAATATCACTTAAATCACTTAGAATTGAAGATCAAAATAAATATTTAAAAATACCGTAATAAATTAACATCAGTAATTCGTTGAGAACGCAAATTATATTTTCTAATAAAATTGAAAACAATAAAGACAATAATAAAGCATTATGACAATTAATCAATGACATTTTAGGTAAGAAAAAGGATACTGTGAATAATATCGAATTTGAAGACAATGGGCGTAACATTCAAGATCAAAGTGATATTGCCGATGTATTTAATACATTCTTCACTAATACTGGCCTAAACTTAGCATAAAACTTAGCATTTTCGACAATGTTGAGCACTCGTTGTTTTTCAATCCGACAAATATTAACGAGATTTTAGAAATCTCTAAAATCCACCAAATCTAGCGGCCATGACGAATTAAATGTTTTTTTTTAATAAAGCAAATAATTAATTTCAACGCATCACCACTCCTAACATACGTTTTATTTGCAGATGATACTAACATAGCTTACTCACATGCAGATCTAAATATCGTTGTATAAAGCTCTATATAATACAACCGCATATTACATACGGGGGAGCACTTATAAAACAAACCTTCAATGTGTACTCTATACACAAAAGATGGCAATGCGTGCTTTTACCTTTAGTGTTTTCAGATCCCACTCGAGACCATTATTCCAATATATGAGAATCTGAAATGAGTTTGAGTTACACGATCTATCAGTAACAACTTCGATGTTTGATTTGGTGCATAGAAACTTACCTATTCCCTTGTCGATTATTGCGACATCATACAAAACAGTTATTCAACGTGACAAAGGGTAGGAGGACAGTTGCACCTTCCACATTTTAAACTGACTCAGGGTAAATTTTCAATGTCATTTGTAGGTAGCAATTGTTGGAATAAACTCCCTTGTGGTATAAGATTTGAAAATACAGGAACAGTTTTTTGCATTGCTGTAATGCAGTTGTTGTTAAAATGATAATTAATCATTAATCGTTAAAAGATAATTTAATCATAGATTAAATTTTACAACCCACATTTAGTTAGCACTTATTTAGTATTAGACTGATGGAATTTTAGTTAGCTTCGTAAATCAGTGTTTTTTGTATTTATACATTGTTTAATGTGATAACTATTGTTCATTTTAGTTAAAAATCACATGCTTATATATATATATGTCGAAAGATAACTTGCATTTTCATAAGCAAATCTTAAACCTGGGGCCGGACCTGACTAGCACTTGTGCTATTTTCTGGTTCCATTTTCCCATTTCTCCCCTTGTTTTTGCCATGATCTAATTATATGTTTTCCTGTAAATATTGTGAATATTATAATGTATTGTATCTTGTTCTTGGTAAATAAATACAATCATATCATATCATATCATATCATTGTTAAAACTCTCAGTTCAGAATTAATAAAAATAATCCTTTTGGTTCAAATCCAGTAAACTCTCCCTAAATATAGACAAGACAAACTACATCTACTTTAGGAATATACATTCTAAACATGTTTTTAACAACGATATTTTCATAGACGATATGCCCATTACTGAAAAGGAACAAACAAAATTCTTAGGGGTAACAATCGATTCAAATCTAACTTGGAATAGTCACATTTGTAATATTTGCATGTTAGCATGGTTTTCTTCGAGAGGCATAAGCATTTTATATAGATTAAAATACATCTCCAACCTGAGTCAATATATATATTGCTTCACGGTTAGATTATTGGATAATAAGTAAAAATATCATTGGAAAAGTGGTATCCACAGATATTCGACCTGTCATTAAGGGAGACCATAATGCAATCTCTCTGAAATTAAAGGATGATTAAATTAAGCAAAGGTCCTGGGTACTGGAGGCTGAATACTTCGCATCTCAGTGACGACTATTTTAAGAGGTAAATCGGAAATATTATTTTAAAATGTTTAAATAGTAATGAAAAATCAGAAGTTATGAAATTGGAAATTTTAAAGATTAAATGTAGAGAATTTGCTCAGATATACAGCACAGTAAAGTGTAAAAAGAAGGGAGAAAGGGAAAAATTAGAGAGAGATTTGGCTTATTTTGAGCCGATAACCAAAATAATAATATAACTAGAAATTTAATTCGTCACTGATCAGAAGACGAATTAGGTGGTCTGTCGGTAATTTTGATAACGGTCAATGACCCTTTTCCATGTTGATATTGATGTATCTGAATGGGGTAAGCACATTTCGTCAGATTTCACATGTTTAAACCACCACACTGCCATTTTATGGCCACCGTTACTTTCAAATTTACCCTTGTAGAATGTCAGTGCATAATCATGACATGCTTTATGCATATATGTGTGTGTGTGTAGGTGTGTGTGCATATGTATGTAGCACACAGACTCAGCTATCACATACTGAAATTTTGGGGAAAATAGAGCAAAAATGACGGAGATTCGGCTAAAAAAAGACTGGCATTCAGAATCATGTTTTGAGAAAAGTCATCTCCCATAGAGAATACACGCAAAATGTGAAAAATTGACATGCCTCCTTTCATAGCAAAAATACGCCATGATGCCTTTGTCAAAATGAAAAATGGTGAATACTGATCTTGTAGAGAATTGTCTCCCCTACAACATATCGAAATTTGGAAGAAAATTGACCAAGTATGAGTGAAATATTGTCGAATGAATACAAAATTTATGACTTCATTTTTTCAAAATCGAATTTTTGAGTTTATATGCAAATATGATGACGTCACAACATACATGTGGAGAATTTTATTCATGAATTCTGATTTACAACTTACAGGCTTTCAGAAAATGTACAAAAAATGGGGGTCTCCAGGCTTTCTAACGAGCTATGGCGGATTCAAGATAGGCATGTTTTTACCACTTTTTACATTATTTTGCCTATTGACGCACGCACGAATTTTAAAGTTCGTTGCGCCCTTATGGCATTATGAAAGGTCGAGAATTAGTGTAAATAGTTGAAAATGGTCAAGAATGGTGTCAAGAAGACAAACCATGCGAAAAAACGGCAATTCTATTAACGTTGCGTACTGGCGTAACGCACAAAAACGCGCACGCAAACGTGCGCGCGCGCAAATTTTTGAAATGCTTAAAATGACCTGAAACGTACTCTGGTTTGGTCAAAAAGTGATTTTGAGCATTTCTAAATTTTGACGCGCGCGTACGTGCGCGTCATGACGCGCGCGCGCGTTTTGATGAGATGTGATGTTGACCCTTGACCTGAAGTTCATGTGTACCAAATATAGTTCATTTTTGATGACTTGTAATGAAGATATGATCAATAATGTGATTTTACAAAATGGCGCCTGGATGACGTCACAATGACCTGATGACCTTGAAAAGTTTCGTGTGACATCTTCGTTATAGGCTTTATAACTGGTATGAAAATCACGGAAATTGATCTTGTCAATTTTGAGATATCGTGCGCACAAAATTTTGAGGATAAAAATAATAAACTAGAAATTTAATTCGTCACTGAAGACGAATTAGGTGGTCTGTCACTGTGGCAAATTGCTTTGTCAGATGTGATAATATTTCTGCAAGATTATAATCATAATGTTGACGACAATGATGATAAGATGGTCATATAAGTGATGACAATGACGATAATGATATATTGATAATGATGATCATAATGACAATAATGATGACAATAACCACAACAACCTAAGTGGCACAGCGCCCCTTCAGGTTCAATTTTATGGGCGATTTTTTGAAAAGTGCTTGAAATGGCATGAAACGTCTGCAAAATGAATTTGGGAGGATTTGGATCATTTCTAAATTTTGCGCACGCACGGACGCGCGGACGTACGCGTACGCGCGCGTTTAACGAAATGACCTTGACTGGAATGACAGTGACCTTAACCATGCCAAATATGAAAGAGAAATGACATTTCGTTATGAAGATATGACCAGAACTTGATTTTCACAAAATGGCGCCTGGATGACGTCACAATAACCTGATGACCTTGAAAAAGATGTGGGAACTTGACCTTATTAGGACTGATGACTGACGAAAATATGAAGAAAATTGACTCAGCTGATAACGAACTGGACGATATGATATTGCAGGACATGTGGGAGATTATCCCCTTATCTTTAATACACGACAGGGAATGAGATTGTACACAAACTACTGCACACTACTTTCCAATAGACATAACACGCAAAATTAGGCAGTTTATTACATTGTTTGTGATGGTATATGTTATAATAGTCGAAGAAGATGGTAAAATGAAAGGCAAAAAAAAAAAAAAAGAAAAAAAAAAAAATGGACCCACCGGGAATCGAACCGGGGTCGCCGGAATGGGAGGCAAGTGCTTTACCAATGGACCAAAATATTTCCAATAGAGATAACACGTAGACGAAAAGCGGGATTCTCAAATGACATTTTGTAGTTAAAAAATGGGCATGATCACGACATCTGATCAAAAATTGGAGGGAACATTGGTGAAAGCCTATTGTCTCAGCTATAACATATTAAAATTTGGAAGAAAATCGAGCAGAAATTACAAAGATACTGCTCAAAGAAGACGGGAATGTAGAATCAAGATTTGAGAAAAAGTCATGTCCCATAGAGAATACACGCAAAATGAGAAAAATTGACATGCCTCCTTTAATTGCAAAAATACGCCATGATGCCTTTGTCAAAATGAAAAATCGTGTTAAATGATCTTGTAGAGAATTGTCTCAGCTACAACATATCAAAATTTGGAAGAAAATCGACAATCTATTACTGAAATATTGTCAAATGAATACAAAAATTATGACGTCATTTTTTCAAAATCAAATTTTTGAGTTCATAGGCAAATATGATGACGTCACAACATATTTTTGGCCAAAATTTTGCATGAATTCAGATTTACATCTTACAGGCTTTCAGAATATTTAATAAAATTTGGGGGTCACCAGCCATTCTGACGAGCTATGGCGGATTCTAGATAGGCATGTTTTTAGCACTTTTTACATTATATTCCCCATTGACGCGCGCGCGGATTTTAAAGTTTGACGCGCGCGTGTGGCCTTATGGAAAGTCGAGAATGACTGTAAATAGTTGGAAATTGTCAAGAATAGTGTCAGAAATACATACCATGCGAAAAAACTGCGTTTTTACGTTCTGTACGAGCTGTGAACGCGCATAACGCGCGCGCGGACGCGCACGGACGCGCACGGACGGAAAATTTTGAAATGCTTAAAATGTCCTGAACCGTACTCTAATTTGATTAAAAAGTGATTTTGAGTATTTTTAAATTTTGACGCGCGCGTACGTGCGCGTCATGACGTGCACGCGGATTTTGCTGACATGTTACATTGACCCTTGACCTGAAGTTCATGTGTATTAAATATGGTTCATTTTTGATGACTGGTTATGAAGATATGATCGATAATAAGATTTCACAAAATGGCGCCTGGATGACGTCACGATGACTGGATGACCTTGAAAAAATTTCAGGCACTTGACCATTATATGCCTGATAATTGATTGAAATTTGATGAATAATGAGTTAACCGAGTAATCACGCTCACAAGAAAGTGGTGGAAAAATAAAAATAAATAAATAAATAATGAAAGAAAATTCTGACGAAATTAAGAGGTGATCTGTCTACGACAGACCACCTAATGATAAGTAAACATTTTTGTATAGCGCATAACACATAGGCAAATTTGCATGTCTCTATGCACTTTAAGAATAGAAAACAAGTTTATACAAGAAAAGAAAAAGAAAAAATCCACTGGGTTCATGTTTCTGACTATTCATAAGTGGTGAAAATATGTTTTCAAGGTACTAATGAAGGTGTCATAGGTTCCTATAGTTTTGAGTTGTTCTGGCAATTTGTTCCGCAAAAAGTGGCTGCGTATGAGAAAGACCTTTCCCCTTATGACTTTGTCATGGTTTGTGGAACACAAAGCAGAGACTTGGCACTGGAACGTAGCATTCTTTCTGGTTTATATGGAGTTAACAATTCAGTAAGATAGGAAGGAGCTAGCTTTTGTAATCATTGATAGGTTAATAAAAGTATTTTGAACTGGATACGAGACTTAATGGGCAACCAATGCAGATCTCTTAAGAATGACAATGAATCAAGAGAAGAATAGGTAAGAGTAAAAACAAAAAGTTAGAAAAGCTATACAAAAATGAGTATAGAGGGGGTGGAATAAGGTCACGAGTTAAATAGATGGAAGATGGAGAAAAACACAAATTATTTTTTTATCTCTGGAGAAGAAGAATGGTGAAAACAATCTGATCACCCGATTGAAAACTGGAGGCAAGCAAAAAGTGGTTACTGATCAACAACATATTTTAAGAAAGGTTAAACCAAGGAAATGTGAATACATTTCCCTGGTTAAACGATTCTATGAAGATCTGTACAAAATAGCAATTGTATCGACCCAGATAGTATTCATGACCACGATGACTATGTGTTCTCACATGAAGTGAAAGAGCTCAGTCATGATGCAAAAGGAAAATGTAAAGGTTTAATGAATGTATATCAGAGTGCAAAAAAGATAGCAGTTTTTCCATGAAAAAAACAAAAAAACCAAAGCGCCTGGAATGGACGGCCTATACTTATCGAATTCTATCAAGTTTTCTGGGATGAAATAGGCGAACTTTTAGTCAATGCATTCAATGAATCTTTTAAAGGGGGTACCCAATGCTGAAACAATGTTAGTTCATTTAAAAGATCATGATTTTATTAGAAGAAAATCATCTGCCTTAAATTTTTTTAAAAATTCGTGTTGCCAGAAAATCCCCGAAATATGGTAAGATTTCAGGATATTTTGGCCCCTCAGCTGTGTCCCAATTTCAGCTAGGTAACCACAATGACGTCAAAGTGGTTTCCTTGTCGCGCAATTATAGCAAAATGCGCGCAAGGTGTAATGCATTTTGTACAGTCTAGCGCGCAACACATCTGCAATACGCGAACCTGGGTAACCACTTTGACGTCATTGTGGTTACCTAGCTGAAATTGGGACACAGCTGAGGGGCCAAAATATCCTGAAGTCTTACCATATTTCGGGGATTTTTCTGGCAACACGAATTTTTAAAAAAACTTAAGGCAGATGATTTTCTGCTAATAAAATCATGATCTTTTAAATGAACTAACATTGTTTCAGCATTGGGTACCCCCTTTCAGAAGGGACAAATGTCGGATTCCCAACGAAAAGGGCTTATCACTTTGATTTATAAAAAAAAGGAAACAGTGACGAATTAAAGAACTTGAGGTCGGTTACATTGCTTAATTGTGACTATAAAGTAGTTACAACAGTTCTAGCTTTAATAATACAAAACGTTTTAGCAAGTGTTATCATGGAAACACAAGCATGACAAGGCCGATTAGGTGGGTTTAATGTGACAATTGTTCAAGATATGATTGATTATATGAATGAGAATCTTCCCGAGGGAGCAATTATGTTGGTTGTCTTCAACAAAGCTTTTGATGTAATTGATATATCTTTTATAATGAAATGTTTAGAAAAGTTAAATTTGGGGGAGGAATTCCGCGACTGGGTTGCAGTACTTGACAAAATAGTAAGTTCGGTAATTGTAAATGGCCGGATAACAGAACAGTTTCTTTTTTTTTTTAAAAATAATTTCCTTCCTCTTGCCATACATTCACAATACATGAAATTATTAAATTAAATCATATACAAAGAGATCATCGATATAAGATACATTCATAAAAACTTAATCGTCTGCTTCATTAATTATATCACTCAATGATCATAGAAAAAATCTCAAATCATACATGATTATACATTTTTTTTCTTCAAATAAAATAGCTTATAATCAAAATAGAGGAAGGTATGAAATTATATTATCCCACTCCATCACACACCCAGGGAGGTGTACGACTCTCACATCTCCCTCACCTCAACTCAACATTCATAATAATGCCCAACATGGTTACTCATGACGACCCCCCCCTCCTCAACGCGCGCGCGCGCACACACACACACGCACACACACGCACACACAAACTGCATGCACCCTGTTTCGGTTCATCTGTCTGTACATAAGTGAGAGTCCCATTTTTGTAAGTGCACCCCAGTTTTCTCTTTTGTTGGCTGTTTTATATTCTTCGTCTCTGAAATCTTTCATCATATCTATTACTTTCTGTCCGGATGGCAGAGTGCCTTGTTTTCTAGAAATAAAAAAAATGATGTATATTACTACAAAAATTAAACAATTTATTACATATATTCTAACAGTTTTGCCGGGTACTCCCATAAAAATTGATTTTCAATAATCACTTCCCTTAAATGTAACTTTTTAATTACCTCCTGCCATAATCGTTTCCTGCAAGAATATCATATTTCCCGACATTTTGCACCACTGAAAATTTTTCTTCCTTTTGGCTCTATCTCTCAGTCCTCTGAAATTAAATGAGAGTAATTTCAAATTATCCACCATCAAAAAGGTCAAATTGAAAATAAGACAAGTACAGGCAGATACCGGAACTGGAAAACATACCACACATCAACATCACATCAACACACCTACACAAAAACACCCGTAATTACACACACAACACCCCCACACTGAACAAATTACACCCGTAATTACACACACAACACCCCCACACTGAACAACCCAATCCTGCTCTTCGATACACATAAGTCCGAGAGCGAGGGCCTCCCCCTTTCCATGAAAACAGAAAGAAGAAGAAAAAAAGCCCTTCACACTACGGGCATGCATGCTATCATTTAGCAAGATATATCAGTTTACATAAAATGCAAATATGTAAGCATATTCCAAATTGTAAGCATCTCGTGGAAAAACAGATTTTGCATCCGAGCTTGCTTAAAATTACTAAGGAGTAACTCAAAAATGTAAGCATATTGCATATTGTAAGCATCTCGTGGAAGAACAGATTTTGCATCCGAGCTTGCTTAAAATTACTAAGGAGTAACTCAAATATGTAAGCATATT